>APFE030764268.1:44666-66914 GCA_000404065.3 Pinus taeda
CACAAAAATTGGAAGAAAAAAGAGAAAAAGGGCTTTGTTACAATTGTGATAGCAAATGCACTAAAGATCATAAGTGTGTTGAGAAGAAATTATTTTACATAGAGTATGAAGAGGAGGAAGAAAATGATGAATAAACATCAAAAGAAGAGTATATACACCAGGATCCAACCCCAAAGATAGAAGAAATGATTCACACCATATCTTGTAAAGCATTGGCAGGAATTACCACTCCTCAAACCATCGAGATAGAATGACATATCAAGAAGAAAAATGTTCAAGAAGTGAAAGATCACATCGAGCATCAAGAAATGAATCTGACTATATCTTGTAAAGGATTGGAATAAATTATCACTCCTCAAACTCTAAAGATAGAAGGACATATCAAGAAGAAAAAGGTTCAAGTGGTGAAAGATCACATCGCGCATCAACAACAAGTTCTCCAACTTTTAAAGGATAATGCCACTTTGGTGCAAATTGAATGAAACAACGGGTAGATCAACATCATAGTGAAAAGTGTTTTGATGTAGGTGATTGGTTATTTTTACTGCTACATCTCAAGCAAGCTATTTGTGAGAAGGAAATGTTGGCAATACTACATGCCCTTAAAAAATGGCGACCTTACTGAATGGAAAGACACTTCAAGGTAAAAATGGATCATGATAGTCTTAAATACTTTTTAGAACAACTATTACATTTAGAAGAACGGAAAAAATTTGTCACAAATATGTTGGTTTATGACTTTGACATCATCTATAGAAAATGGAAGCAAAATTTTGTTGTAGATGCACTCTCAAGAAACGATGAGAATGTGGAAGCATTGTTTTATGCTATTTCTATTATCCAACCGGATTGGATAAACAAAGCAAGGGATGAATCAAAGAAGGATGAAGAAGTATGGCCACTTATTCAAAAGTTGCAAAATATCCCAATTCAAACAATATTGCCAGAAATTGAAGAGGAAGGAAAAATCATATTGGAACCTGGAGCAGTCACAGAAACAAGAACTCGACAGCTACGAAATCAATCAATTTCAAATTATCTCATCAAGTGCAAGAACTTACCCACTGAAGATTCCACATCGGAGAACAAGAAGATTATACAGAAGCATCAAGAACTACTCAAGTGTTGAGGACAACACTTTTTGAAGGAGAGGAGCATGTTAGGCCCCTATTCTACTAGTGTAACCCCTTATTATTATTAGTACAACCCCCTTATTATATTGATGTACCCATGTAGTGCCCATATTGTTACTATTGTGCCCCATAGAAGCTCACTATTGTTATTATTGTGCCCTTACATTATTATTGGTATGTAGGCTCTGATTATATAATGACCCCTTAGACTCCTATATATAGAAAGGAGGTCTTTTCATTTGTATCATCCAAGAATTGTTCATTTATGTAATGTAAAGGAGGTTGCCCCCTCGAAGAGGTTGAATTCTAAGGCATTGATCTATCCTTTTCTTGAGCTGGTTTCATAACACATTCAACGGCGATTCAGAATGTTTTCAGAGCTGAGGCATGGCAGAAATGGCGCAAAATGAATTATGAAAAACAGAGCACAGAATGGTGCAGAATCAGTTATGGCAGGGTAGGAGTTACAAATATATGAGTGCTGCGTATAGAGCCTTTCAAGAACTGGAATTTCATAAACGTATGGGAGAGAGCAGCGTTTTGCATGCAGGTGGAGCAGTTACAGGAGCAGCGTAGCAGAAGGAACAGGCTAGTGGAATAATGAGTCAGAGCTACCAGGATTCTCTATTGGTTAGTGGGTGCAGAGAATGCAGCTAAAATATGGCTGATAGGATTTCATAATAGAGAATTTAAGTCGCAGAGGGCCAGGACTGCTCACAACAGAGGAATGGTAGCGCTAATAGAGGTAACATCCTCTATTCTAAGAAATGCTTAGAAAAGTATAATCTAGAGGAGAGCATTGGTTTACAAAGGCCACAGAAACAGGTGGCTCACACTTGAGCAGGGCAGGACATCGCCCGCTCTGATACCATGTTAAACACACATGGGCAGCCAGAACAATATGAAAGATAAACATGAGAATGTATTTTATTAACAACTGATATACATTTATAGTACATTGTTGTGACCGTTCGGTTTCACATCCCAAGGTCTCTTGGAATACTTTGTCTATTCAACTTCCACACTAACCCATTTAGGATTAGGTGTCCAACAAAAAATAACCCATTTTTGACACTCCAAGCCAAAAGGTCAAAAAGTCCATAAGATAAAAATCAACTTTTGAAAAAATAATTTTCATTTTTCAACCTATTTAAGGACTTCCAGACTCACATTTTTGTCATTTGTGTTTTGAGCAAGGAGCTGTGGAGAAAAACTCAAATAAACTTCCTCCATCAAATTCAACTGTTCAAATCACTCTAAAATGTCCAGGTAACCTTTTAATCATGCTTTTAAGTATTTTTGGTACTTTTTAGATGTTTTTTCATAATTTTGACCGTAGCAAAATATGTTAAAATTTTCAAATCTATGTACATGGGGGTTGAATACAAGTAAACTGCGTATACGAGGACCCTACACATGACTATGTAAAAACGAAACCCACGTGTGCGTGAGTAAAAAATTTTAAACATCAATTTAATGATTTGAAACATCTTTTTGGGCAGGATGAAAATTACCTGGCATGAAAGGGAGCATATTGCGATTCGTAACCAAGTGATGGAATATCAAAATGCCTTAGATGCTTTGAGAGGTTGTGGTTTGTTAAAATTATTTAAAATGCCAAGCATGAAGGAAAATACTCGATTGCTTGAGTTGTTGATTCATTACTGCAGTGCCGAGGATGATGCATTCATGATGGATCAGATGCCCCTAAGGACCAAGATAGAAAATATTTCTTCATTAGCGGTCTTTCTCGAAGGGGGGAGATAGTGAATTCTACTGGCAGGATGATAGGTAGTCTCAATGTAGAAGAGTATTTCCACATATATTGTCTTGGTCATCCTGAAAAGGTTGGAAGTTAGATTCCAATCAAGCACGTAGAGAGTTTATCATTGAAAATCCTACTATGTACAATCATTGGGGTAAACAATTCTGCTAATTTACATCAGGTCTCACGTGTAGCCATGAGCCTAGCAGCGGAATGTTTCACTATCGTGTTTGATTGGTGGACACCTCTATTGAACAACATGAAGAACCGACTCACCTCGATACAGAAGGGTCGAACAAAGAATTTTAGATATGGCACTATATTATTCTCGTTCTTCTTTGAGAAAGTACATGGGCTTCGACCCAAGGTATTATTGACCATTAGTAGCCTGAGGGATCTGCGGATGGGCAGATGGGTTGACTTGATGAAATGCCTAGGGGGTGGTGAGGTCCTCATGTTGACTTTTCATGACGTTTTTTTCCATTGGTGGCATCAATAGGTCATTGCAGTTGATGACTAACCCTATGCCGAATGGATTTCTAAGGAGATCCAAATATAGTATTGCCACCGGATGCAGCATGGGGTGCCATAGGTATAAATGAATTTTTAAGTTTTAAGTTTTTTTTTGGATTTTCAATATAAATGAATTAAAAAACTTCTTGATGAGACAAGACACTTACAAAATATATTGATCATGTTTCAGATGTGGGACTAGTGAGTTCTGATGGATTTCCTTGACATAGGTGTCGTGGAAGAGATGCTGAAGGGGCGACAACTAAGACTGAGAGATTTCTCCATGCAGTTCAGAGGAATTTGGTGATACTGACTCACCAAGTACCCATGATAGCCATAGAGAACTTACCAGAGGAGATGAAATATCGTGTGGTAGGAGTACCACGGGACTGGGTGCAACTATTTTGGCGTTTGGCCAATGCTGTTGTTTCTTTTCTAGTTGCTCATTTTGAGCTAGATAGATAGATGATCAGATCTTTTTAAGATTAGACATGACGATGGGCATAAGCCCAAATTTTGTAGGGCATTTTGTCCCGAATTTTTGTATATTATTTTGGACACAAACACTCTAACTATATACAAACGATTTTATGATGATCATATATACAGATGATATTTCAATTATTTTTGATGTTTTTTAATTTGATGAATGATTTATATGCCAATCCAATGGTTGATTAGCAATAGAATCTACTACGGAATTTTTTTCGTCATGGTATGTGAACAAATGTGATATAACCAAATGATCATTGCAAGAATTGCACTCTCAAAAATTGGCGATAGAAATAGGGATCTTGTACCCGATAAATGTTATTCAACTAAGATACCATGAGTTGTGAAACTAAATAAACCATTAACAAATCAATATCAAGAGATATTTCTTCAAATAGAAAATTAGAAACATCAGTATATTCAGAAATATTATTCATAGCAGGACTGATACATACTCCTCTCGAAACTATCAACTAGCCTGATGGACCTCATTGATTAGGAAGAACTCAACTGAGTTCAGATTTTTAGACTTCATTGACTATTTCATTCACTCGGTTGCTCATCTTCTCAACAGCCGGAGTGAACATAGGATCAGTGCAGAAACGAAAAGGATCCGTCATCTCAGTGATCAAGTTAGAACAAGATACTGGTATCTTTACCAAAACTATACACATATTATAATATATCATTGTGAATTATCTCCATATAAACTACCCAAATATGTTCCAATGACAATCCTCTCTCTGGAATATATTAGGCAAATGATTAATATGGATGAAATTCATTTTATTTCAGCGAAGAGGAGATCTTAGTTCAAGATAAAGGCACAAGTAGGATCAGTCATTTGTAATACTAGATCAACAGGTTTAGAAGTAGATGCAATACTAAAAAAGAATGGGTTTTCAGCCGAGCTTCACCTAGTCTTATGACCCATTCAATATTATCTCAAACATAAGGGTGGAACTCAAAACCACAACTTATAAGCATACACCAAGACCAGATATTGAGAAGTATAGAAATCAAGAACAGTGGAAAGAGAATACAGTTCAAGAAGCAAAAGAATAGGTTTTACCTCCTTCTACTCCATAGACTCCTACTTCTCAAACCAAGTAGGACAAGAGGCCCAGAGAAGGATCTTCATCGTCAGCAGTTGGAGAAAGGAATTCATTCACTATCATAAGAAATCAAGGATTGAATCCAAAGGAACTACTACTACTCAGGATTAGAAGGAGCTTATCATCATCAATTTGGATGATTCACAAGTTTTGCGGGTGAGATCACCGTAGGGTCTTGGGTTGGAACCCCAACAAAGCAGATGGAAAAACACAACAATAAATGCTCAAGCAATCAACCTAAATGCTTATTCTACTAAACTTTGCAACAATGTCCTTACCCGAAGGTTCTAAGTTTGAGTAGATCCCGCAGGGTGCAAACTCTCAACTTCTCATGATGTCTTTGAAACCTGAAAATTATTCAAATGAAACATATACAACAGTAGAAAAATAAAGCATGTTCATGACATTAACTTTAGATCATATAAATGAATGAACGATTACACATCAATATAAGATTCATAAACGAATTACAACATAAATCAATGCATAAAGATGTTTAATATCGGGAACTGAAAAACATTTATTTATTGAAGTAAGCTACAAGTAAGGTGAAGAAATACGGCGTGAGTCCTTCTCCGGCTCCAAGTGGAACCATACTCTAGATCCATCCTTTCCTGACCTCAACAATCTTCCTCCATCACCAACACAAGGATATCTCAAGAAAGATGAAGGATATCTCCAACAAGGAAACAAGGGTTTCCTAAAACGTTGGGGAGTGCAAGAGGCACAGGGATTTTGTGAGACTCAATCAGGGATAATATCACTATAGTATCAATATCTCATGTCTTCTCCCTTAAGGCCTTCCCATGGAGATTTATTTATACTCCTCCAAATTAGTTTCTTCAGTTGGGAAACAGTTGGGTCATGGGCAGGGAGATGAGTAATAGGTAAAACTTGTGAAATTTACCCGAAATTAAGGAAATTTAATTTTTTTAAGTGTTTTAACATATGTACGTGGGTTGGGTATATGCCGACCCACATGTACACGCTTTTATCAAAGGGAAAAGTAGTGTATAAGAAATAAAACATTGTTTTTTAGATTTTGGACCAAGTCTGGAAGGAAGGGTTTCCCTATGCCATAATCAGAGCATTAGATCTACCAAGAATGGTAAATGGTGCTATAACATATGCCCGCTAATCTATGAGTTCAAAAGGGGTACATGATGGCTGAAATGTATTAAGTGTATAGAAGGAATCATGTCGAGCCCAAGGAGGAGTTCACCAGAATTCAACCTACCAAGCCAGTGAAAGAGATCAAAAAGAAAATGTTGTCTGAGTCAGGCATACCAATGCTCAGAAATAGTAAAGCATGTCCGCATGTCAAGTAAAAAAGCAGATCCAATATGCATACAAGTATAATGGAACTGAAAATACATAATGGGTCATCTAATCATAATCAAGAAAGTACATGTCTGAATATCACACATAAAGAGCTGATCAATGATGCTGAAATATGAAGATGAGCACTGAAATATGAAGTTGATCCTATGCATAATGCAAGGTGTGGAAAACTAGTCAATGACACTCAAAGGATTGTTCTTTCGACGGGTAAAAAGGTGCGTCAAGTTGAAGAGGCTAACTAATTGCAAGGTTGAGTTTGCAGAAGACATGGTCGAAAAGTGGCTTAAACACTAGTCCAAGTGAAGCTGACGCAAGGCAAAAAGGTGAAAATAGTCAATATTCAATGCAACAGTAAAACTCAACACAAAGGAGCCTATAGGGTATAAATCCAGAAAATAGTGTAAAAGAAGGAGAATGAGTATTCAATACACAAGTCATGGTGGGACTAAAGAGGACTCTCGAGCCTACTTAATGTAGCAGCATGGGCAACAAATGTGAGCAAGGATCTAACTAAGATGCCCATGTAAAGGTTGGCTCTACCATCACGTCATGATTTTAAAGTCGGCGAGTGAAAATGGTTTATGAATCAAGATATGATGGGGTGGACCCTATCGCAAAAATATTGCAATATGGAGGCTAGGATGCACAATGTAGCAGAGAGTGTTATTCCCTAACCTATATGCTAGTAAGAAAATGATACCTGTCATGATGGGTCTACAGTCATAGTAACAAAGCGATTTCTCCAAGAAGTCTCCAACATTTCCTGTAAAAATAACCCATTCCCAACACTCCAAGACAAAAGGTCAAAAAGTCCATAAAATAAAAATCAGCTTTTGAAAAAATAATTTTCATTTTTCAACCTATTTAAGGACTTTCAGACTCACATTTTTGTCATTTGTGTTTTGAGCAAGGAGTTGTGGAGAAAAACTCAAACAAACTTCCTCCATCAAATTCAACCCTTCAAATCACTCTAAAACTTCTAGGTAACCTTTTAATCATGCTTTTAATTATTTTTGGTACTTTTCAGATGTTTTTTCATAATTTTGACCATAGGAAAATATGTTAAAATTTTCAAATCTGTGCACATGGGGGTTGAATACAAGTAACCCGCGTATATGAGAGCCCTACATGCGACTGTGTAAAAATGGAACCCGCGTGTGTGCGAGTAAAAAATTTTAAACATCAATTTAATGATTTGAAACATCTTTCTGGGCAGGATAACAATTACCTGGCATAAAACAGAGCACAGTGCCATTGGTAACCAGGTGATGGAATATAAAAATGCCTTAGATGCTTTGAGAGGTTGTGGTTTGTTAAATTTCTTTAAAATGCCAAGCATGAAGGCGAATACTCGATTGTTTGAGTTGTTGATTCATTACTGCAATGCAGAGGATGATGCATTCATGATTGATCAGATATACCTAAGGATCGAGGTAGAAGATATTTACTTTATGACCGATCTTTCTTGAAGTGGGGAGATAGTGCATTCTATTGGCAGGACGACAGGTAGTCTCAATGTAGAAGAGTATGTCCACATATACTGTCCTAGTCATCCTGAAAAGCTTGGAAGTCAGATTCCAATCAAGCACGTAGAGAGTTCATCCTTGAAAATCCTACTATTTACCATCACCAGAGTAAACAATTATGCCGCTTTACATCAGGTCTCACATGTAGCCATGAGCCTAGCAGTGGAATGTCTCACTATCATGTTTGATTGGTGCACACCTCTATTGACCAACATGAAGAACCAACTCACCTCCATACAGAAGGGCTAGATAAAGAATTTCAGATATGGCACTATATTATTCTTGTTCTTCTTTGAGAAATTACATGGGCTTCGTCCCAAGGTATTATTAACCATTAGTAGCCCGAGGGATCTGCAGATGGGCAGATGGGTTGACTTGATGAAAAGCCTAGGGGGTGGTGAGGTCCTGAGGACGACTTTTGATGACGAGTTTTTCCTTTGGTGGGATCAACATGTCATTGCGGTTGATGACTGACCCTATGCCGAAATGGATTTCTAGGGAGATCCAGATCTAATATTGCCATCAGATGCAACATGGGGTGCCATAGGTATAAATGATTTTTTAATTTTTAAGATTTTTTTTGGATTTTCAACATAAATGAATTAAAAATATTTTTGATGAGACAAGACGCTTACAAAATATATTGCTCATGTTTCAGATGTGGGACCAGTGAGACCTGACGGATTTCCTTGACATAGGCGTCATGGAAGAGATGCCGAAGGGGCAGCAATTGAGACTGAGAGATTTCTCCATGCAGTTTAGAGGAATTTTGTGATACTGACTCACCAAGTACCCATGATAGACATAGAGAACTTACCAAAGGAGATGCAACATCGCATGGTAGGAGTACCACAAGACTGGGTGTGACTATTTCAGTGTGTGGCCAATGCCATTGTTTCTTTTCTAGCTGCTCATTTTGAGCTAAATAAATAGATGATCAGATCTTTTTATGGTTAGACATGATGATGGGCATAAGCCCAAATTTTGTAGGGAATTTTGTCCCCAATTTTTTTATATTATTTTGGACACAAACACTCTATCTATATACAGACAATTTTATGATGATCATATATACAGATGATATTTTGATTATTTTTTTATGTTTTTTAATTTGATGAATGATTTATATGCCAATCCAATGGCTGATTAGCAATAGAATCTGCTAAGGAATTTTTTGATCGTGGTATGTGAACGAAGGTGATATAACCAAATGATCATTGCAAGAATCACACTCTCAAAAATTGGCGATACAAATAGGGATCTTGTATCCAATAAATGTTATTCAGTTGAGATACCACGATTTGTGAATCTAAATAAACCATTAACAAATCAATATCAAGAGATATTTCTTCAGATAGAAAATTAATAACATCAGTATATTCGGAAATATTATTCAACGCAGGACCGATACATACTCCTCTCGAAACCATCAACTGGCCTGATGGATAATAAATCACCCACATCACAGAAGAAAGGTTCTAGGTATGCCTACTTGCACCATCGACAAACCCTAAATATATTTAATCATCCATAAATACTTGAAAAAGCATATCAAAAACATCGACATCATTAAAACTGATAGATATATATGTACAAACATACAGTATATACAAACAAGTAATTGCTCGATCGAAGCCTAAGAAAAGTACTTCTTAAGGTAGAGCCCATTTTTGGGCTCCGCCCAACTTGTTTCCTTGAAAGTCAATCAATTCATATACTCAATTTTTTAAAACTCGCTTGACAATAAAGGGAATGTACCACATAGACTTAAACTTGCTTGCCCCTAAGGCATGTTTTTCTTGATCGTAGACCAGGACAAGGTCACCTTCAGAAAAATTTCTAGGATGGACAACTTTATCGTATTGAGTTTTTACCCTCATTTTATGGGGTTCTTTTAATGTGGGGGCATCTCGATGCTGCTCGTCAAGATGCTCTAAATGAATGACGCACTCTTCGAGATTAGAAGTCTCTGGAAGAAGTTCAACAACTATTTTAAGAGAAGGAATTTCACATTCAACAGGAAAGATAGATTCCAACCCATAAACTAGTTGAAAAGGAGTCAAGCCAGTGGAAGTCTTAACTGACGTCTAGTATGCCCAAAGTGTCGGATACAAAATGATGTGCCAATTGGATCTAGATTTGTTAATCATCCTTTGTAGGATGATTTTACGGGATTTGTTCACGACTTCAACCTATGCATTGGCCTGAGGAGAATACAGAGATGAATGCTCCTGCTGGAAACCCAACTTGAGTGCCAATTCAGATATCAATTGATTTTGGAAATGACTGCTATGGTTAGTGACAATCTCTTTAAGGATGCCAAACTAGGAAATAACTTGATTGAAGAGAAACAAGGCTGTTGTTTCACTATCATTCTTAAAAGTAGGCATGGCCTCATCCCACATCGTAAAGTAGTCTACGACCACAATCATATACTTGTGATTTCCTACCGAAGGAATATTACAAGTAGTAAAATCAATGCCCCACTTTGTGAAAGGATCGATGATGATTACACGGAAAATCGGAGCTAGATGTGCACGCATTTTCTGAGTATAGACATGACAAGGGTGGCATATTTTGACTGCCTCAATATAATATTTGAAGATCGAAGGCCAAAACTAGCCTGCTCGCAAATTTTTTGGGTTGTTGCAAGCCCAGAGAGATGACTGCCACAAGCACCATTGTGGCAATCATTAAGAACTGACTCAGCTTCTTCCAAGGTTAAACAATGCTTAAGGATTGAATCAATCCAACGACGATTACAATGTGTCACCTATAATAACATAATTCTTAGCGAGGTGACACAAATTTCTACACTCATCGTTGGAAAAAGCAGGGAGAAACTTCGAAGTCTGGAGATATATAATGATATCCCCATACCAAGGATCTTGTGAGGAAATAAGAAATAAATATTCATCAGGAAAACTTTCCTCATGTATAATTTCTTCCTCACAAGGAAACTCTGGTATCAATTCTGCAAATACTAAAGATTTCTTAGATTTAGACGACATGAATTCGAGATTAAATTCTTACAAAATGACAATCCATCTATTATATTTCCCCCAATCTCTCGCCTACTGAGAACAAATTGAAATGGATTGACGACTGCTAAGACAAACGTTTTTTGAAGAAGAATGTAATGTCGAAGCCGCTGGACAGCACGAACAACTGCCATAACTAATTTCTCAATGGGAGAATACTGCAGTTCAACACCTACCAAGCCTAAAATTAGATAGTAGATTACATGCTCACATAAGGCATCATCTTCTTGAACCAGAACCATACCTATGGTTGATTTTGCTACAGCGAGATACAAGAGGAAATATCTTCTATAATCAGCTGGACTCAACAATGGGGTAGAGGTTAATTCTTTTTTAAAAGCATCGAAAAATCGTTGCGTGAAATTGTCCCATACAAACAAGACCCCTTTCTTAAGAAAACGCATAAATCCTTTTGTGATCTCAACATAATTGGCTATAAATCTCCTCAAGAAATTTGCTTTTCCTTGGAGATTTTGAAGTTGATGTATGGAAGACAGGGGAGGAAACTAAAGTATTGCCTCAACCTTGAAGGGCTCTACACAAATCCCCTCCATTGACACGATGAATCCTAACAATCGATCGGACCTGACTGTGAAAACGAACTTATTTGGATTCAAACGAATTTTTTAAAAGAGACACTGCTCAAAGATCAACCGAAGATGCTTAGGATGATCAATTCTCTTTCGATAACGAGTAGCTAAATCATCCAGATACACTTCGATAACATTCTTGATGTCATGAAAAGCATAAGACATGGCCCACTGAAAAGTTGTTGTAGGTTTTAACCCCGTATAGAAATTACCTGCATACGAATTCTAAAACATAGAAAATAAAAAATGCGAGACCATAACACATAAAATACATATACACAAAGATTTTCCCCTGGATCCCAAAACCGAGATTACCAACTTGATTTTCCATTATGTTCCTTTTAATGTTACAATACATATTTATACATGCTGAAGCATCCAATACCATGGACTGAAAACCATCACGTCCAAAACCATGGACCGAAAACCATCGCGTCCAAAACCATTTGTGAAAATCATGCACAAAACCATAGGTATGTCCGCCCAACCTAATATAGGGTCTAGAAACAAAATTTTCCGGGGCGTTGCCCCAGACCCCATAGAGTGGGGTTACCTGCACCCCTCAAACCCCATGTGACCCCCTCGCTATGTAATCGGCGCAACAAAGGGGGAGGCTCCACCCCCCCCTCTAACCCCCTAGTTAACTACATGGGCTAGTCATCGAAAGAATATAACACAACCCAACATTCTCCCACTTGTTGTTTTCTTTCCACAAGGTGCCACAAGAGAGCTTAGTCATTTATCCAGCCCTGCAATGCCCATTTTTTCTCTGCACCAAGAGAACTTCTCAGAGCTCACAGATTTCGTCAATGCATCTATAGTATTCTTCAAAGTGTCCACCTTTACCAGTGACACCTTTTTGTCTTCTGTCATATCTCTCACAAGTGATACTGAACATCAATGTGCTTTGTCTTTGAATGATATGCAAGGTTCTTTTCCAAGAAAATTGCACTTTGGTTGTCATAGTCTATCCTTATAGCTCCTTGTGCTAACCCCATACTTGAACACAATCTCTGTAACCAAATTGCTTCCTTGCGCATTAGTGGCTGCCATGTATTTTGCCTCTATAGTTGATAGTGCCACTACAGATTGTTTCTTACTCATCCAACTAACTGCACCTCGAAATAGGTTAAACACATACCCACTTGTAGATCTTTTCTGATCCATATCTCCAGCCCAGTCTGCATCAACAAATTCATGAATATCCAACACTTTGTCCAATCCTAGTCTTCCTTGGTAGCACAAACCATAATCACTAGTGCCACGCAAATACCTAAAAACCCGCTTCACTGTTGTCCAGTGCCGCTTCCCTGGTTTTGACATAAACCTACTCAATACTCCCACTGCATGTGCAATTTCTAGTCTAGTATAGACATCGCATACATCAGGCTACCGACTACACTTGCATATGGAACACGGGACATGTCCTCTTGCTGTTTTTATGTCTTGGGACACTGTTCAACAGATAACTTTACACCTACTAGAATAGGAAACTTCAAAGTTTACTATCCTGCATATTTAACCTCTGCAATATTGTCTCGACGTACTTCCTATGTTTAACTAGAGCTTCCTCTTTGTCTGATCTGTTTTAATTTCCATGTCCAAAATATAGTTTGCAACACCAAGATCTTTCATGTCGAATTTTGAGGACAAATGGGTCTTCAAACCCTAGATAATTTCTTTGACATTTCCAACTAGCAACATATCATCCACATACAAGATCAGATAAATAACATAGTCACCAATAAATTTAAAATACACACAGTGATTTGCTTTTCTTCTGGTGAAGCCAAGTCCCCGTATAAATGTATCAAATTTTTGATACCACATCCTTAGTGACTAATTTAACCAATACAGAGACTTCTTTAACTTGCATACCAGTTCTTTCTTACCCTTCACCGCAAAGCCTTTAGGTTGCTTCATGTAGATCTCCTCTTCCAGATCCCCATGAAGAAACATTGTCTTCACATCCATCTATTCTACCTCAAAATCAAAAGCAGCAGCAACAGGTAAAAGTAATCTAATAGAAGTTATCTTGGCAACAGGAGAAAAAATATCACCAAAATCAATTCCCAGCACCTGGATATAACCTTTTGCTACCAACAGAGCTTTGTATTTCTCCACCTTTCCTTCTGCATTTATCTTCTTCTTGAACAACCATTTGCTGCCAATGGGTTTCCTTCTAGCTGAAAACTCCACCAAATCCCAAGCCTCAATTTTGTGCAAAGATGCCATTTCATCAACCATGGCTTCTTTCCAGAGTTTTCCATCCTCTGAATATACTGCTTCCTTCACAGTTCTGGGATCATCACCAGTAATAGATAAATTAGAATTTGAACAGAAAGCAGATGGACTATACCTTTCTAGCTACCTTCTTTCTCGAACTGATCTTCTCACACCCGGAGTTTGTGGCTCTTCATCTTCTGATTCCTCCTCTGCTACAGAGTCTGATTCTTCCTCCTTTAGTTCAAACTCTATCTTCACAGGTTCCTTTGGTTGGACTGCATGTTTAATAACATCTTTCACCTCTCTGAACACCACATCTTGACTGTACACAACCTTCCTTGTTATTGGGTTCCAAAGCTTATAACCCTTTAAACCATCCTTATACCCAATAAAGATGCACTTTTTAGATTTACTATCCAACTTGGTTCGTTTCTCCTTTGGAACATGTACATATGCATCACATCCAAATACCCTCAGATGTCAAAGAGACGCTTTCTTACCACTCCATACCTCTTGTGGAGTCTTATCCTCCAACACTGATGAAGGTGATCTATTGACCAGGTAACATGTTGTCTCTACCACCTCTACCCAGAATTCCTGTTCTAACCCGGCACCACTGAGCATGCTTCTTTCCCTTTCCATCAACGTCTTATTCATTCTTTCTGCAACTCCATTTTGCTGACGTGTATATGGAGTAGTCTTTTTCTGTGCTATATCACACTTCTTATAGAATTCTTCAAATTCCTTAAAACAAAACTCTCCACTGTTATCTATCCTTAGCACCTTTATCTTCTTCCCTGTTTGCTTTTCCACCAGAGCCTTAAATTCTTTAAATTTGTCAAAGACTTCAGATTTCTTCTTAAGGAAATATATCCATGTATGCCTTAAGAAGTCATCTATTAATGATACATAGTACATAGACTTACCCAGTGATGGAACCTTCATAGATCCAAACACATCACTGTGCATAAGCTCTAATATCTATTTCGCCCTCTTACCACCAGAGGGGAAACTCACCCGATTCTACTTCCTATATACACAATTTTCACAGAAATCAAAATCCAGAGAGTTGTCACTCATACCTTCTACCATACCTTTACCATGAAGTATTCGAAGGCCCTTCTCTCCAATATGTCCAAGCCTTTGATGCCACAACATAATCTTCTCTCTAGAGACCACTAGATTTCCTACTCCACTTTTAGGAACCACAAAACTATTACACCCATCAACAACCGTGCTACCTTGCAGCTTGTACAAAGTTCCAATCCAAACTTGCTTCTTCAATACTAGTGCTCCACAAACCATCTTGCAGGTATCATTCTCAAACATTATTTTTACACCTGCATCATCCATCTTGCTTACAGAAATCAGATTTCTAGCCAATACACGAATATGTAGAACACCTGAAAGTGTTCTAACCCTTCCACCTTGCAACTTCAACTTTACTTTTCCGCGACCAATGATTCTAGCCTTCCTATCATCTCCTAAGAAGACATCACCACCATCATATTTCTCATACTCGTAGAACCACTCTCTATGGGGAGTGAAGTGAAAGGATGCACCTGAGTCAATCAACCATGCCTCATGATCTACATGTGTACTTGAAGAAGCCAAGTACACATCCCCACCTTCATCTGAGGTGGTTTTCGCCTCTGCAGAAGGAGCATCATCAAATCCCTTTCCTTTTTTAGGAGCTTTATATTTACAGTCCCTTTTGTAGTGCCCTTCCTTTCCACATTTCCAGTACACCACCTTTACAGGTTTCCCTGGAGATTTAGATCTCCCTCTAGATTTAGATCTCCTACTCAATGACTTATTTTTGTTTCTATTCTAGGACTGCCCTTGTATAGACAAGGCATCACCATTCTAGCTCTCAATATTTTTCCGTCTCATCTCCTTTGTCAACAAGGATGAGACTATTTCATCAAACTGCAAGGTAGTTGCAGTGCTACCTATTACAATAACCAGACTATCCCACAAATTTGGTAGAGAACACAACAAACTAATGCACTTATCATTATCTGAAATTTTGATATCAACAAACAATAACTGACTTACCACAGTATTAAACGCATTCAAATGATTTGTCACCGAGTATCCATCTTTCATCCTCAGGTTATATAGCTTTTTCCATAGAAACAGTTTATTCACTAGAGACTTAGATTGGTGCAAAGTCCCTAACTCGTCCCATAAAGCCTTCATCGTAGCTTCCCCTGATACATTCCACAATACTGAATCTGAGACACACAATTGTATTGTGTTCTTTGCCTTCCAATCCAACTTATTCCATTCTTCATCAGACACTCCCATTGGTTTAGACCCAGATCTACTGTGATACATTGATCTTTATCCACCAACAGATCCTCCATCTTAAATTTCCACAACTCAAAACTCTGACCATTAAATTTCTTGATCTCTATCTTTACATTGCTCACCATCTTCATTTACCACCAGAATCGATCTTGCAGATATCTTGCTGAACAGGGTCTACCACATGCTCGAGCAAAACCCTTCAGCAACAAAGTCGTCCCCTTGAAGCCAAAACAATTCTGATACCAAATGTAGGTTTTAACCCCATACAGAAATTACCTGCATACAAATTCTAAAATAGAAAAAACAATGCGAGATCATAACACATAAAACACATATACACAGACATTTTCCACTGGATCCCACAACCGGGACTACCAACTTGATTTTCCATTATTTTCCTTTCAATATTAAAATACATATTTATACATTCCGATGCATCCAATACCATGGACCGCAAACCATCATGTCCAAAACCATGGACTGAAAACCATCGCATCCAAAACCATGTGTGAAAATCATGCACAAAACCATAGGTAGGTCCGCCCAACCTAATATAGGGTCCAAAATGAAAATTTTCTGAGGTTCTGTCCTGGACCCCAGAGAGTGGGGTTACCTACACCCCTCAAACCCCCTGTCACCCCCCCGCTATGCAATCGGTGCAACAAAAGGGGGGGGGGGGCTTCCCCCCTTCTAATCCCCTGGTTAACTACGTGGGCTAGTCGGGGAAAGAACATAACACAACCCAACAATGGCTCCAACATTTTTGAGGCCAAAAGGCATCTTTTTGTATGCAAACGTACCCCGGGGACTAATAAAGGTTGTCTCATGCTGATCTTCTGGACGGATAGTAATTTGATTATAACCAGAGAATCCATCCATGAACGGAAAAATTGCATTACCCGCACATTTATCAATAATTTGATCAATAAAGGGTGTGGGGTAATTATCTTTTGGACAAACCTTATTTAGGTCTCTAAATTCAATGCATACTTGAATTGTTCCTTGCTTTTTGTCGATGGGGATTGGAATAGAGACCCAATCAGTTAAAAGAACGCGTATATGAAACCCACCTTTAGCAACTTCTTGACTTCAACTTTGATAGCTGCTACTTTTCTAGGATTAATTGGTTGAAGTTTTTGACTAATAGGTTTAGCATTTTCATATGTATTGATCTCATGCTAGACTATATATGGATCTATTCCAGGCATTTCCTCATAAGACCAAGCGAACACATCATGAAACTCTTTGAAGAGATTGGTATAAGTTTGAATTGCTTTAGGGGAATAGTTAGCTCCAATGAAGACATTTTACATTATGTTAGGATTCCTAGAGATGTTCACCGGTATAGTTTGTGAGATAACATACATGTTACCTTCGGCAAAAAACTATGCTGGGGCCAAATGATTTAAAACTGTATGAACATCACTAGTAGAAGAACTGGACAAACTCGACTCAATTTCTTGCAAATGAGGGATGAAATATGAAAGATGATGTAGGTCATCCCATGGTCTATCAACACCCATCATTTCTTCTAGAATTTCTTCCTCATACGGTAGGACAATATCTAAGAAATCCTGAGCCGAAGTTGAATCGAGGGTCCAAACTAGAGCCACATCTCCATCTAACTCTTCTGGTGAGAAAGGATTAGGACGAGAGTCTGCAGATTTAACAATAGATTGGTAAGCAATTTATGATGCAGACATAGGGCATCCCATTCCACCTACCTGCTCTCCATCTAATGTGGTGGTAGATGAGGGTAAAGGCCAAGGGTCTGAAAAATAATGAGTTCGAAATAACTCTCTTCAAGAAGGTCCTTTGGAGGATGAAATAACATTATTCTAGCTATAAGAGAAGGAAGATCAAAAGTACCCATTAAAGAAGAGTACATTCCAACTCCTAAATTCTCTATAGGTTTCCTGGGATTTTCCGCTAATAGAACAATAGACTCAGATGATGCGAGGGAGTCACTTGGAGAATAATCCATATGATCAACTTTTACAATCCTCCCTTCATGAGGAAAACAAAGGATGTGAAATAATGATGATATTATGGCATCCATCTCATAAATCCAATTCCTTCCTAAAAGGAGGATGTAATCTAGATTCGCATCGACTATTTCTACCACAATATTTACCCCTCTCCCCCAACATAGATGGGAAAGGTTGGAATAATCCAACGCGGCCTATGAGAATGTCCATCAAATTTCGTCAATAGAGTAGGTGAAGGAACAACTTGAGGCGATCCAATGGCCTTCCAACATGACATAGACATCACATGTGGAATCTCCCTCATCTATAACAGTTCAAAAGATGTTGTTCTTTCGATATATGGACTTTATCTGGAAAGCCATATGATGCAAGAGTCCCTTTTTGACGTTTGACATATCAAAATCAAGCAAAAGAGAATTTTTTGGATCCACTCCTCCGATTGCTGAGAGTAATGCACTCGTCTAAGAAGGGCACAACTGGAGTACATTTAACGTTGACATAGCACAAGGACTTTGAGTTAGATCTTCTACAATTGAGTAGTTCTATGTTTCCCTAACATTAGGTGTAATGGTCTAGCACTTTGCGGAGCCTTTGGCATCTGAAGTATAGACTCAACAGAGGGACTCTCAATATGGAGTGGTTCTGAAGCATCAGAAACAAACATAGCCTTAGATGATTCTGATTCATGGTAATCACGCGATCACATAGCCACATCGATATGTAAACTCATCATGTAGACATTTGACGAATGATCCCCTTCTTGATTGCCCCCTTCAGGGGTACTAGTATTAGAGTTCGCACTAGCAAGTAATTGTTGCCCTTGGCGAAAAGGGTTAGTGAGGATAGCCTGGGAGCTAGAGGACCCATGCTGCAGTAATAAGAACTGAGCGTCTTAGATCTTAGGGTAGAGATGAGTCAAATGATCTCCATTGCATAACTTGCATGGAAATTTTACTTTTTTCTTAGATTCTTTCTTACCCCCTCTGGCATCATTTCCAGGTTTGTTTGCATTGCCCTTCCTATCCTGACTCTTTTTCCTACCTCATCCTTTCTTCTTCCCATTATATTTTTGGTTTCCTTTGGGGTTAGAAGTTTGGATGGAGTTTATAGACGTTGGTTGGGAAGGTGTAGATACAGATGCTGATGCCTACATAGAAGAAGGAGTTTGTAAAGACAACTGCTGCAATTGATTCAGTAGGTTATCCGTGTTGGAATCAATCGATCCGACTAGCTTGTGGGCATGGGGACCTGACTTTGGTTTTCCTATATCCACCTTGGATCTAGGAGCATCAAGTATAATTTTTGAAGAAACCCAGATAAAGAATATATAAGTTCCAACTGTTGGACTCTAAAAATAGCCTACTCTTAGGTGAAAACACTGGAGAGAGACACGTCCTTAGAGATCTCAGGCTATAATGATTTAAGAAACCATTCAAGAAGGAATTATTGTGGAATATTGGTTTTAATGAGCCTCTTCCTTCTCCTCTATTCCTGGATATGATTTGAAATGTGAGTTGCTTGATCCTATTGGAAATTAGCTAGACACTCAATTCCAGCATCATATCGGACAAAAAATTGAAAATGGTTCAAAAAGATAGTAGCCAAATCACCGAAAGAAGTGAAGGTGCCCCCCGGAAGTTCTATGTACCACTTGGTCACATTTCCAGTTAGGGTACGTTGAAATAATCTCAACTTGATTGAATCGTCTATTAGGGAGTTTGACGAACACCATAAATGGGAAGTGGTTACGTGGTCACTTGGACCTTCACCAGTTTTCCCTTCAAATTTAGGTATATTTGAGGGAAGTTTGGTTGGGACCAGAGGCCAAACTAGGTTATACCTAATCGGATCATTAGTCAATTTAGAAATTTTTGGCAAGTTAACGTTGCCAGAAAATGTAGTCATGGAGGACCATGAGGATTCCACTCGGTGTGGGTGGAACTCCCAACGTTTTGAAAAGAATGGCCTAGATTTGTAAAGGTACCAGGTTTCCTAAAGTAACTCATAGACCCAGCTAAACCATAAGGAGATCCTTGTTTCCCAAAAAATCTTTCGTAACTAATAAAATTTCCCCCTAGAGAAGTGCTAAAAGGATCAAAGAGCCCTCGGTAAGGGTTCCATTCATTAGCATATGGAGAAAAGTTCCGGAATGAACTGACATAAGAATACAACATATTCCCTTGTTGGTTGAAATAATATTGATTCCAGGCTCCTAACCTGCTAGCTGCAGGGTTTGTCCAACCTTGAAACAAATTATAACTTTGACCAGTAGAGGAAAAAGGTATTGATCCCAAAGATGGCTTCGAGTGTGGTATATGACCACCCCTAAATGGGAAACCCTGAAAAGAAGCTGATCCGCTTTCCATGGATGTGGGGGTAGTTTATGGAATACTTACCAATTGATGGAATACTTAGCCTATGAAAATACATCTTTCACTCCTATCATCAAGCTTCTTTCTTAGCTGCTTAGGAACATGTGAAAATGGCACTGATCCAAAAATCCTAAAGTGACATACATTTACCTTTTTACCATCCCATGCTTCTTGAGGTACTATATATTGGAGACTTGTTGTTGGAGATTTGTTGAGAACATATATTGTTATCGAAACTGCTTCAGCCCAATAGTTATTTGACAACTTCTTCTCACGAGGCATACATTTGGCCGTGTTCATGATTGACCAATTTTTCCTTTTTGCTACTCCATTTTGTTGTGGAGTATATCTTGTTGCTTTTTTTTATGATGATTCATTATTTTTGAAAAGAATATTTGAATTCATTGGAACTTTACTCTCCTCCTCTATCAGATTTGAGTACTTTCAAAGGCTTTCCACTCTTCTTTTCTGCTTCTACTTTGAACTCTTGAAATCTTGAGAAAGAATTTGATTTATTTTTCAGAAAATACACCCATGTCTTCCTGTTATAATCATTAATAAATGACAAAAAATAAAGGATACCACCAATAGACTATGTCTGCATTGGGCCACATATACCTTTATGGACTAGCTCTAAAGGCTCTTTTGCTCTAGAGGAAGATGTGGGAAAGCTATCTATTTTATGATTTGCTAGAACACAAATTTCACAAATACAATATTTTTCATTCATATTAGGGAGACCAATGACTACTGAATGCTTTTGAAGTAGGATTAGACTCTTTAATGAGATGTGGCCATACCTATAATGAAATAGTTGATTCTCATCTATTCTTGACACGTTGTGGCCAAAAGACTGTGAGAGATTTTGACTTCTAAGAGTCAATGGAAACATCATATTCTTGGTTTTTTCAGCCTTTTCTATCAGTGTTCTATTGAGAGGTTTTTCATAGATATAACATGTGTTCCCTTAAAATATTACATCATAACCATGTTCCATCAATTGTCTTACACTAATAATATTATGCTTCAGATATGAAACATAAAAATCAGGAATGTATTTGTGCTGATTTTGTTTAGTAAGAATAGGGACAATACATTTCCCTTCAACATTAATATAAGAATGATCTCCAAGAGTAATTTTTGATGTTATGGAAGCATCAAGATAAGAAAGCATATTGTTACGCAGTAATTTGTCACCGTTGGTCACCGTCCTTGTTACCCTTGCTTTCGCACACTGGAGGAAACATTTATGGACCTGTGACCAGTGACACAACTTAAAAACACTTGCATTGGATTCTCCTGAGTATGAACTTCAAACTCCCTGAAGACACCTTTTGCAGATTAGCCCTAAAAAGTTCCCTTTTTCCATTAGCGTGGGTCCATAGTGTCTTACCCGTGCCAATGGCTCAGTTCCTCCAAAGAGGGCACGCCCATGGACACTCTGTCATAGAGCAAAGCCCGCGCCACCTAAATTTGGTTATGATTTTTAGCTAGCGCGCACTGAAGTGTTTTTTCCTTCTTTGTTCATGCAGTTCTCTGGGGAAAAATCTCATGGAAGTGGTTGAGTGTCATCTTTTTATCCATGACAACCAAGTTCAGTGGCTATTCTGGGACAATGCTAAATCTTCAGTAGGTGTCTGAATACAATGCATACTTCCTCCTCCTCCATCTATAAATGATTGTCACCCTGCATTAAACCAACTAGTTTTTGCTAGAGCTATTGTGAGTGCCAAGTTTATGCTGGATTGATAGTGAGAATTGAGAATTATAGAGGGGTTATGCTGCCAAAATATTGAGAGAGAAGAGGTCACTTTGCAAGGCGTATTTAGCTGC
>APFE030764268.1:87402-156062 GCA_000404065.3 Pinus taeda
CAACAATTCTAGCCTTCCTATCATCCCTAAGAAAACATCACTACCATCGTATTTCTCATACTCGTAGAAACACTCTCTATGGGGAGTGAAGTGAAAGGATGCACCTAAGTCAATCAATCATACCTCATGATCTACATGTGTACTTGAAGAAGCCAAGTACACATCCGTACCCTCATCTGAGGTGGTTTTCACCTCTGCAGAAGGAGCATCATCAGATCCCTTTCCTTTGCTAGGAGCTTTATATTTTCAGTCCCTTTTGTAGTGCCCTTCCTTTCCACATTTCAAGCACACTATCTTTACAGGTTTTCCTGGAGATTTAGATCTCCCTCTATATTTAGATCTCCCACTCGATGACTTTTTTTTTTATGTTCTGGGATTGCCCTCATACAAACAAGGCATCACCATTTTGGCTCTCCATATTTTTCCATCTCATCTCCTCCATCAACAAGGATGAGGCTATTTCATCAAACTGCAAGGAAGTTGCATTGCTACCTATTGCCATAACCAGACTATCCCACAAATCTGGTAGAGAACACAACAAACTAATGCACTTATCTTCATCTGAAATGTTAATATCAACAGACGATAACTAGCTTACCACAATATTAAATGCATTCAGATTCTCTGTCACCGAGTCTCCATCTTTCATCTTCAGGTTATACAAATTTTTCTATAGGAACAGTTTATTCACTAGAGACTTAGATTGGCACAAAGTCCCTAACTTGTCCCACAAAGCCTTTGCCGTAGCTTCCCTTAATACATTCAGCAATACTAAATCCGAGACACATAATTGTATTGTTCTCTTTGCCTTCGGATCCAACTTCTTCCATTCTTCATCGGACACTCCCGTTGGTTTAGTACCCAGATCTACCATGATCCACTAATCTTTATCCACCAACAGATCCTCCATCTTGAGTTTCCACAACTAAAAACTATGACCATTAAAATTCTCGATCTCTATATTTCCACTGCTCGCCATCTTCTTTCACCACTAGAATTGATCTCCCAGATCTCCCACTAAACAGGGTCTACCACAGTCTTGAGCAAAACCCTTAGCAACAAAGGAATCCCCTTGAAGCCAAAACCTGTCTCTGATACCAAATGCAGGTTTATCCCCGTACAAAAATTACCTGCATATGAATTTTAAAAAACAAAAAATAAACAATGCGAGAGCATAACACATAAAACACATACACACAGAGATTTTCCCCTAGATCCCAAAACCAGGAGTACTAGCTTGATTTTTCATTATGTTCCTTTCAATGCTACAATACATATTTATACATGTTGAAGCATCCAATACCATGGACTGAAAACCATCATGTCCAAAACCATGGACCAAAAACCATCGCATCCAAAACCATGGACCAAAAACCATAGCGTCCAAAACCATGTGCGAAAATCATGCACAAAACCATAGGTAGGTCCGCCCAACCTAACATAGGGTCCAAAACCAAAATTTTCTAGGGCGCTGCCCCAGACCCCATAGGGTGGGGTTACCTGCAACCCTCAAACCCCTTGTGACTCCCCCCGGTATGCAATTGGCACAACGAAGGGGGGGCTCCGCCCCCCTTCTAACCCCCCGGTTAACTATGTGGGCTAGTCGTGGAAAGAACATAACTCAACCCAACAAGCACTCAACCACTCCACTGTCATGATTAAAGCACCTTGAACCTATATTTAGGGCTTATCACATGAATGGGTTGACAACTTGGAAAATTGGTATTTTCTGTCATATTTGGTGAATTTCACCATGTCCAATAGAGCACTAAAGTTGGGAAACAAGGAATGAATGAGTTGGCAGCAAAATTAGTGGAAATTGATAGATTTTGTGGCTTATTTGGTAATTTGGAGAAATGTATCACTTAGCTAAAGATTGAATTGAAGTTATAAGTCCAGCTAAACCCTAATATCTTCCAATTTTACAAATTTGGGCAGTTTAGCTCAATTTTTCCTTTTGGGACAACAAAGCAGAGATTGAAGACTTCAAGATCACATTAAGAAAACTTAACATAAGTGGTAGATGAGTTGAAAAAAGTGATTTATGCATGGTATAGAGTTGAACTTAACTAAAATTTCTAAAACTAAAAATATCATCTCAGTTTATATATAAGAATAATCGAATTTGCAAGATAATGTGTTGAAGGGTTGTGCATGGATTGATGGTGATGGTGTGGATGGTGGATTGATCCATGATCAAAGATTGTTGAGGGTGATTTTATGGTGTTCGGTGTAGAAAATTTGTGATAGGTTAACCCGATAATGCAATATAAATCAAAGTAGAATACTATAACCTACTTCTACTATCAATTTGTGGAAGCTTAAAGTTCGAACATAACAATATAACTAAAAGAAGAAGAATCAATGGCACAATACACATGAAAATACTTTGTTGAAAGCCTCAGCTAGAAACCTCACATTGTTGTATTATCATACATGGTGGAAATACATAGGAATTATACAAAGAATTAGCTCTCACATCTAGCTAGCTCTCAGTACAATCCTCACAGATGCTCACACGCAATCTTGGCTTCTCTCTAGCCTTCCTCTCTGCCCTCCAAGCTCCTATTTCCTTGCGTTGTTCCTTTTGAATTATTTCCTCTTACTAAGTGGAAAACCAATCTTCCAAAACTGCTCAATCCTCAAGGATGAATCCTTGACTACATGCATGAGTTTTCTCCATAAGAAAACACATGAAACTAATATTACACTATCCTTGAACATTAATCTCAACTGGGTCTTTCTCAGAATATACATGCATGAGTTTCTGATGAGGGAATCTTCAGTTAACTAGAGTAGCACTAGTTGAGTGCATTAACGCATCAACTGACTGTTAACTCACTATTAGTTCCTCAAACAGTTTGGAACTAATTTATCTGGACTTAACTCAGTAAACTGAGTTAACTAATTACAACTCAAATATAACTCAATCTTATCTCCTTAATTTAAGGGATAACTCTTGCATGACTTCATAAATACTTCTAACTTGAATTTCTCCAACTAATTAATTTAAAATAAATTAATTAATTATTTCCAAGTGGCTGCTAAGACTAAGTTCGATTTTAACTCACAATTTAATTCAAGGAAAAATTAAATTGGAATATTCTTGTTTCCATATTTCAACACTTCCTCTCAACAAGAAAGGAATTCTCTGCCACCCCGATCTTGTCTCTATGGAACTCGAATTTACACTTTGACAACGCCTTTGTCAAAATGTCAGCATCTTGCTCCTCTGTTGAAATATACTACAACAATGTGATCCTCTCGACCTGTGAAAAGCCACAGGCAACAAATATTGCCTTATGCTTCTACACACTACCATCAATAGCTTTATTTACCTTATAAAACCAATGGGAACTCACAACTGACTTGTTCTTTGGTCGCGAAACCACGTCCCAAACTGTTACGAATTATGGAGTCATACTCCCCCACCATAGCATCAACCCAAATTGGCTGCTACACTACTTCCTCAAAGGAAGATGGCTCGGTCTCAACGCATTCCTTAGTAAGGGCCATGTATCCAGTGTACCTCTTAGGTGACCTCCTCTGTCTATGGTGAGAAGATGGTGCTTCCACATTCTCTCTCGCATCCTCCAACAATCTATCAGCTTCTCTTGTGCTTTTCTGTCCATCTATGGAAGAATTTGCTTGAGTGGATGTCTCCACTCCTGGAACCTCTCCATGTGGCTGCTTCGTATCAGTTTGAGGCTCCTCCTCCTTAGGAACCAATAATTCCTCCACGGCCTGTAGTTGGAGCTCCCTCTCAAGGGAAGCTCGCATGGACTTCTCCTCATCAAAATTGAGATCTCTGCAAACCATTGTCCTCCGACTGGTAGGTAAGTATAGCCGATAGTTGTGAGGTGTATCAGTGTACCCCAAAAATATCCCAAACTCTGCTATCGGCTTAAGCTTCTTCTGTGCATGCTTTTTCACATGGAAATATACTGATGAGCTAAAGATCCTGAAGTGACCCACATCTGGTCTCCTACGAGAGAAAGTGTTAGGACTCCATATTGTCTAATTTTGACCTTATATTTTGTCATGATGTTACCCTCTTTAGCCCATAAGTTGAAACCCTTGATAACATTTTAACCTCATTATTCCAAGGTATGAAGTAACTCTCCTCATTGCTATATGTTTAATTATTCAACACATATTAATGTTATCTTTATAATTAATCTTTGGAAGTTGACTAAGTCGCTGACAATTGTTGAAACTGTTCAAAGTTCGCAGAATTATAATCCACAGTTGCTGAAACACTAGAAACAACAACTGTGCAGTTGCTGCACCACCAGAAACAGCAACTGACTAAAGCGGGTAAAACCTCATTTTGAAATGGGTGAAACAACAATTGTCTAGCAAAGCAGTAACCATCTGAAGCTGGCAGAACTATACTTGGCAGATGTTGACACAGCACGATCAGCAAAACACAATCCCAGATGCTGGAACACCAGGAACAGCACGAGAACTTCAAGGGAACAGTTGAGATTTACCAAATCAACAACAATGATGAAACAGCCAAGGATAGTACGAGGATCTCAAGCAGATGGACGAAGTATACCAGTTTTGCAACAGCAGAAGGATCTGACTAACGAAGGATGACAAAGTTACACATTGTTGTAACAACATGCTGTAACGGGAATTGATTTCCTATTTTTGTACAAAAAGGTAAAACTGAATGAATAATGACAATCTATTGTAATATATGTCTCCTCTATAAAGAGGAGACATCTACATTAGAGGAGTATCTAGTTGTGACGGAAGCATTCGAGTGCAGAGTAAGTTTGAATCCTTATTGTAATTTGACATTTTGGCAGATGAATAAAGCATTGTTCTGAGCATTTCAACTTAGCATCTATGTTCCAGGGAACCTTTTGAGAGGGACAGGGCCCACCTTCTTCACAAGATTCACCCATTTCTTTTCTGTTAAGTGTGTGTGTGATTTTTGTGTATTTCTAGCCTTACTTCCGATATTTCATTTTTGCTGATACTCTGTTTTCTTAATCGATTGGCGCTCTGAAAGAGTGTGTCACCGGTGATTAGGATTTTCAGTGTGCATTGGAAATTTGGTTACAGAGGCAGGTGCTAAACATCCTTATTTTGAGGATAGGGTCCTAGTCCTCTGTTACAAAACAACCATCATTTCTTTCTGCAGATTTGTTACCATTAGTTAATTGCTTTTATTTCATTTCTGCAACAGATCATAGCTGCTGTAACACAGAGTAAGGGTTTAATAGAAAGTAGATTTGTTTATACTGCAACCTTTAATTCTTTTAGAATTGAGTGCATACAGTATGAGGTCACCTTTGAAACAAAAGGACTTTCCTGGGTTGACAATTTAATGTGGTACTCGACTATTTAATTAATAAACAATTCGAGCAGCTAACATTTTGGTGCCGTTGTCGGGGAAGGTGACCAGAGATTTTGAAGGCATTAATGATTTTCCTTTAGAATAATAGGTGCATGAGAGGACACAGGAAAGCTAACTTTACAGGCGGCAAAGGCACAAGAGGAGGAAGAAAAACTTTCATTGACGAGATCATTTCAAAAGCTGAGACATCCCAGAGGACAAGTTCCCGAAGACCTCAGATCTAGCATTCGTCCCAAACAGATCACCAGACGGAGGAAGTACTAGGACCTAAAAGGAAGCTGGAAACACTAGATCATGTTGAGGAACCGGTAGAAGAACCTGAAGAAACAGAAGATACTGAAGATAGAGCAAGTGATTCAGGCAAAAGACCAATGGAGGATAACAAAGCAGAAGGAAGGGGGGAAATTCACTCTCCAACCTGGAGTTTCCTATTGGGGATCTCCCAAGAGGAACAATCTCTATGAAGAACATTCCACCTACAGCACTACCTAATTTTCATGGGTTATCCTCTGAAAACCCTGATGAGTTCCTCTTTGAATTTGATATACTATGTAGGAGTTATGATTATGTAACTCCTGCTCAGAAATTAAAATTGTTCCTAGCAACATTGAAAGGGAATGCGTTAAGGTGGCTTATGAGCTTAGGAGCTCAAGTAATCACTACGTGGGATCAGATGAAAGAAAGTTTTCTAACCAAATATTAGGATTATTGCTGAACAAGAGAAAGGAAGGAAGAATTGTTTAAAATGGTTCAGAAGGAGGACGAGAATCTGGAGGAATTTGTAGAGAGACTGCAGTATAATCTGCAGCGATCGAATCAACCAACTATGAGTAAGGATATTCTGAAGACAATACTGCTAAAAGGGGTACAAGATGACTGCTTGGACATGTTGAATATGCTTGGAAAAGGACATATTTCCAAAGAACCATTTGATGAGATTATCAACCTCTATATGAGATGTTCCAGAGGAGCAGTAAGCAAACCAAAAAGCAAGGATAGTATATATTCAAGAGTCCAGAAATCAGCAAGTGGAGGAGCAACACGAGCTGAAATAGGTAACTTGCTTGAAGAATTTAAAATTGAAATGTTAAGCTCTTTTGCTTCACAAATTGATGCCCTACAGGTTAAAAATAAGCAGGCATAAGCAAAAGCTTCTCTGGCTATTTTCTGTTCTAAATGCAGAGAGAATCACCCACTGAGGGAATGACCATTGGATAGGGTACCAATTTGCACCATCTGTGAAAAGGATCATGAGACTCAACAATGCCCTTCTTTGTCAGGAATAAAGGTAGCACTGCAATCAACTGAAGAGGAAGCTGAAGCAGTGTACCTGATGACACAGAGGAGGCAACGGAAACCACAAAGACAAGGTATGAATTCTAACACATCATTTAGTCGTTGGAATAATCATTCTCCTTTTCAAACAAATTACCCACCCATGAATCAAATGCAATACCCACCCTTTAATACAATGAATTTTCCACCCATGCAGCGACCAAATCCTCCTTTTACCGATCCTACCATGTGGAATTTTTGGACTCTACAGCAACCTTATTTCAATCAATGGAACCCAAACTGGACAGCCCAACAGATTCCATTTCCTCAACACCAACAATCTCTTTCCTTACCATCTAACGCTCCACCAAATAACCGGACAATCCGACCCCAACTGACCCTACAACCTAACCCCAACCCAAATAATAATAAAGCTCTGCAGGTAATTGATATTCAAAGTCAACCTGTTTCCCCTATGCAATGCAATGATATCCATTTACATTCTGGGAGAATAGTTGAACCCATCATTGATGATATTACTGACTCTGAAAAAGAGGAAACTAGAAAAGAAAAGTCATCTAACAACAATGCTGAAATAGTTGAATCATCTTCTAACAAGACTACTTAAACAACAGAGCCACCCTTCCCTGAACATCTGGCTCTTACCAAAACATTTGAGCCACCTGCTTTTAACCTTTTAGGAGAACTGCAGAATTTATATGTCAAAATTCCGCTATTGCAAGCACTAAGAGATGTTCCTATCTATGCTAGAACTGTTAGGGATATCTGTATTAAAAACTCTGGAAGAAAAGCTAAGGAACCCCTCACAGTCCATGTGATGGGAGAACTGACTGCTTTGATGACAGAAAAAGACCCCCCTGTGAAATATGGTGACCCTAGTCACCCTACAGTAACAGTTCAGGTTGGTAAAACCTTTGTCTCTAAAGTTCTAGTAGATCTAGGTGCTGCAATAAACATTATGACACTTGAAACAACACAATTACTGCAGTTGAAAATTTTAATTAGGGAAACCCCAACCATTCTAGAGCTGGCTGACTGCTCTACAAATTAAACCCAAAGGAGTCATTGAAGACCTGGTAATTTCCATAGAATCTTGGAATTACCCAGCTGATTTTGTTGTGTTACAAACTAAACCAAAGTTGGGGGGTCATCCACTGATTCTAGGAAGACCTTGGCTAGCTACAGCAGATACCTTCATCAGCTGTAGATCTGGATCAATGACAATCTCTAATGGGCAGGAAACCAAACAACTTACTCTTTATCCTCATGCCACACCCATGATTAATAACGACATATTTGTATGGTTAGATTATGAGGATGAGGAAACCCAACCTATTTTAACTGTAGGACAAGCTTTAACTTTCAAAGACTCAACCGAAGATGAATTAATCAACAACTTTATTTCTGAAACTTCTTCGGTCAGTGCAGAAATACATAATCACTTCACTACAATCTTGGAATCTGAATCGCAACAGAACCTTAAAACTGAAAATCTACCTCAGACATTAGCTCGCAGCTCCTCCAAAAGTATAACAGTAGAAATCGAGCCGAGAAAAACATTAAATATAAATCTTAATCTAACAGATGATCAAAAACAACAGTTAATGAAGCTACTCCATGAAAATAAAGAAGTATTCGCATGGGATTACACAGATATGAAGGGAATTTCTCCTGAACTATGCACCCACCGCATTTATATTAAAGAAGGATCCCACCCAGTCTGTCAACCCCAACGACGGATGAATCCCAATTTAAGGGAAATTGTGAAGGAAGAACTTCAAAAATTGTTGAATGTAGGATTTATAAATCCTATATCTGATAGTGAATGGGTTTCTCCACTGGTAATTGTACCCAAGAAAAATGGGAAATGGAGAGTATGTGTGGATTATAGAGCCCTAAATAAGGCCACCCAGAAAGACCATTTCCCTTTACCATTCATTGATCAGGTATTAGATAACTTGGCAGGTAAGAAATTCTTTTTGGTTTTGGATGGATTTAGCGGATATAATCAGATCAAATTTGCACCCCAAGATCAGGACAAGACCACTTTCACTAGCCCATGGGGGACCTTTGCCTATAGGGTTCTTCCATTTGGGCTATGTAATGCCCCAACAACATTTCAAAGAGCAGTGATAGGGATTTTTTCTGATATACTAAATGATTCCTTAGCAATATTTATGGATGACTTTACTCCTTATGGCACGACTTTTGAGGATGCATTACAGAACCTTGAAAAAGTACTTAAGCGATGTATAGAAGCACACCTTGCCTTAAGTACTGAAAAATGCCATATGATGATGAATCAAGGTATTGTATTGGGTCACTTCATCTCATTCTTAGGAATTCAAGTCGATCCAGCTAAAATACAGGTAATTCGGACTCTCCCTATCCCCAAGACACAAACTGATGTGAGAAGCTTCTTAGGACATGCTAGATATTATAGAAGATTTATCAATAATTTTTCTAAAATAGCTTCTCCTCTGTTTGTGTTACTAACAAAAAATCTTGAATTTCAGTGGACTGATGATTGTGAAAAAGCATTTGATGAACTTAAACATTAGTTGTCTATAGCTCCCATTTTGAGAGGACCTGATTGGGCACTCCCCTTTCATATATCCTCTGATGCCTCAGACACTACGATTGGAGCTGTCTTGGGACAAGAAGAAAATAGCCTTCCCTATTCCATTTATTTTATTAGTAAAAATATGACCCCCGCAGAACTTAATTATACAATTACTGAGAAAGAATTTCTAGTAGTGATTTATGCTATCAAAAAGTTTCGGCATTATATTATTGGTTATACTACTTTTGTGCATACTGACCACTCGACCATTAAATACTTAATGAACAAATCAGTTACAAATTCTCGAGTTACCAAATGGTTATTGTTATTACAAGAATTTGATATCACAATTGTAGACTGACCAAGAAAAGAGAATGTAGTTGCTGATTTCCTTTCTCGGTTAAAAACTAATGAAAATATTCCAGTAGATGATTCTTTTCCTGACGAGTATTTATTTACAGTATCTGCTCACTCACCTTGGTAAGCAGACATTGCCAACTATTTAGTTGCAGGGAAACTACCATCACACCTATCGCATAGGAAAAAAGGAAGATCATTCAGCAAAGCGCTAGGTACAACTGGATAAGCGGATGTCTATTTCACACAGGACTTGATCAGGAGATCTGGAGATGCATTGGTGAAGATCAAATTTATGATGTATTGAAAGCCTGCCACGATGGCCCTTATGGAGGGCATTTTGCAGATAAAAGAACAGCACACAAGGTTCTCAGGATGGGTTACTACTGGCCCTCACTCTTCAAGGATGCAAGGAAATATGTTAGGGGCTGCGATAGCTGTCAAAGAATGGACCAGCCTAATCACAGGGATGAAATGCCACTCAATCCCCAGGTAATTCTTGAACCTTTTGAAAGATGGACACTAGATTTTATAAGTCCCATTAACCCTCCATCCAATCAAAAAGTTTATATACTAGTATGCACGGATTATATCACTAAGTGGATAGAAGCTAAGGCACTCCTCAAGGCTAATGAAGAATCAGTATTAACATTTTTATTTGAAGAGATCTTCATTAGGTTTGGATTACCTAGGGAACTAGTCACTGATGGGGGACCTCCTTTTAACTCTCATGGCTTCACAGATACATTTCAGAGATACCATATTAAGCATAAAATGAGTACACCTTATCACCCCCAGGCAAATGGTTAGGTGGAAAGCACCAATAAAGTCATAGAAGCCATTTTGACAAAAACAATAAAGGAAAATAGGAGGAACTGGTTTCAAAAGTTGCCTGAAGCACTATGGGATTATACTACTACTTGGAGGAATACTACGGGCTTTTCACCTTACGAATTAGTTTTTGGTAAAAATGTTGTTTTCTCTGTGGAGTTTGAAATCAAAACCTTAAGAACTGATTTAGCTGTTAACCTTGATTTGACTGATGCACAGACAGCTAGGTTGCAGCAGCTTCAGGAACTGGACGAGAAGAGCTTGGATGCCATCCATCAAACAACCATGATCCAGCAACAAAGAACTAGGTGGCACGACAAAACCATTAAGCAAAAGCAGTTCCAGAAAGGTAATTGGGCTTTACTGTATGACTCCCGTTTCGAAAATTTCCAAGGTAAATTAAGAACAAGGTGGCTAGGATCTTATGAAGTAGATGTTGTTTTTCCAAATGGAACAGTCAGACTCTCAACAATTGATGATAGTAGAACACCATTATTAGTGAATGAGTATCGACTCCATTTGTATCAACGGCCTGTTTCTAAAGAGGATTTCAAAGCTACTTGCATGGCAGACATACATTATGTTTTTTTGGGGGAACCTGCTGTCCCTCAAGGCACTTAAATTTCTGTTTATTTATTTTTAGATTAGATTTCTCAACTAATAATCCCTGCCAAGTGTTGCCATGTTACAATTAATTGTTTTGCAGATCTTAGTTTCGGAGGATGACTAAGAATATGAATTCCAAAAGAATCACCTTGCAGCTTGGGAATGTTTTTCGGACCATAAATCAGTCTTTCATTATGTCCCATTGCTGCAGCACCACTTCCCATCGCTACAACACCACTTCTCGTTGTTGCAACACCACTTCCCGTTGCTGCAACACCACTTCTCGCTGCAAACACCACTTCCCGCGGCTGCAGAACCAACTTCCTGTTGCTGCAACACCACTTCCCGTTGCTGCAACACCACTTCCCGTTGCTGCAACAACACTTCCCGTTGCTGCAACACCACTTCCTATTGCTGCAACATCACTTCCCGTTGCTGCAACACCACCATGACGGAAGATCTGAAAAGCAATTAATTGTAATGTGGCAACCCTTGGCAGGGATTATTAGTTGAGAAATCTAATCTAAAAATAAATAAACAGAAATTTAAGTGCCTTGAGGGACAACAGGCTCCCCCAAAAAACATAATGTATGTATGCCATGCAAGTAGCTTTGAAATCCTCTTTAGAAACAAGTCATTGATACAAACAGAGTTGATACCCATTCACTAATAATGGTGTTCTACTATCATCAATCGTTAAGAGTCTGACTATTCCATTTTGAAAAACAGCATCTACTTCATAAGGTCCTAGCCACCTTGTTCTTAATTTACCTTGGAAATTTTCGAAATGGGAGTCATACAGTAAAGCCCAATTACCTTTCTGGAACTGCTTTTGCTTAATGGTTTTGTCGTGCCACCTGGTTCTTTGTTGCTGGATCATGGTTGTTTGATGGATGGCATCCAACCTCTTCTTGTCCAGTTCCTGAAGCTGCTGCAACCTAGTTGTCTTTGCATCAGTCAAATCAAGGTTAACAGCTAAAGCAGTTCTTAAGGTTTTGATTTCAAACTCCACAGGGAAAACAACATTTTTACCAAAGACTAATTCGTAAGGTGAAAAGCCCGTAGTATTCCTCCAAGTAGTCCTATAATCCCATAGTGCTTCAGGCAACTTTTGAAACCAATCCCTCCTATTTTCCTTTATTGTTTTTGTCAAAATGGCTTCTATGACTTTATTGGTGCTTTCCACCTGCCCATTTTCCTGGGGGTGATAAGGTGTAGTCATTTTATGCTTAATATGGTATCTCTGAAGTGTATCTTTGAAGCCATGAGAGTTAAAAGGAGGTCTCCCATCAGTGACTAGTTCCCTAGGCAATCCAAACCTAACGAAGATCTCTTCAAATAAAAATGTTAATACTGATTCTTCATTAGCCTTGAGGAGTGCCTTAGCTTCTACCCACTTAGTCATATAATCCGTGCATACTAGTATATAAACTTTTTGATTGGATGGAGGGTTAATGGGACTTATAAAATCTAGTGCCCATCTTTAAAAAGGTTCAAGAATTACCTAGGGATTGAGTGGCATTTCATCCCTGTGATTAGGTTGGTCCATTCTTTGATAGCTATCGCAGGCCCTAACATATTTCCTTGCATCCTTGAAGAGTGAGGGCCAGTAGTAACCCATCCTGAGAACCTTGTGTGTTGTTCTTTTATCTGCAAAATGCCCTCCACAAGGGCCATTGTGGCAGGTTTTCAATACATCATAAATTCTATCTTCACCAATGCATTTCCGGATCTCCTGATCGAGTCCTGTGTGAAACAGACATCCGCTTATCCAGCTGTACCTAGCGCTTTGCTGAATGATCTTCCTTTTTTCTCTATGCGATAGGTGTGATGGTAGTTTCCCTGCAACTAAATAGTTGGCAATGTCTGCATACCAATGTGAGTGAGCAGATACTGCAAATAAATACTTGTCAGGAAAAGAATCATCTACTGGAATATTTTCATTATTTTTTAACCGAGAAAGGAAATCAGCAACTACATTCTCTTTTCCTGGTTGATCTACAATTGTAATATCAAATTCTTGTAATAACAATAACCATCTGGTAACTTGACCATTTGTAACTGATTTGTTCATTAAGTATTTAATGGTCGAGTGGTCAGTATGCACATAAGTAGTATAACTAGTAATATAATGCCGAAACTTATTGATAGCATAAATCACTGCTAGAAATTCCTTTTTAGTAACTGTATAATTAAGTTCTGCGAGGGTCATATTTTTACTAATAAAATAAATGGCATAGGGAAGATTGTTTTCTTCTTGTCCCAAGACAGCTCTAATCGCAATGTCTGAGTCATCAGAGGATATATGAAAGGGGAGCGTCTAATCAGGTCCTCTCAAAATGGGAGTTGTAGACAATTGATGTTTAAGTTCATCAAATGCTTTTTCACAATCATCAATACACTTAAATTCAGCATTTTTCATTAGTAACACAAACAGAGCAGAAGCTATTTTAGAAAATTTCTTGATAAATCTTCTATAATATCCAGCATGTCCTAAGAAGCTTCTCACATCAGTTTGTGTCTTGGGGATAGGGAGAGTCTGAATTACCTGTATTTTAGCTGGATCAACTTGAATTCCTAAGAATGAGATGAAGTGACCCAATACAATACCTTGATTCATCATCATATGGCATTTTTCAGTACTTAAGGCAAGGTGTGCTTCTATACATGGCTTAAGTACTTTTTCGAGGTTCTGTAATGCATCCTCAAAAGTCGTGCCATAAGGAGCAAAGTCATCCATAAATATTTCTAAGGAATCATTTATCATATCAGAAAAAATCCCTATCACTTCTCTTTGAAATGTTGTTGGGGCATTACATAGCCCAAACGGAAGAACCCTATAGGCAAAGGTCCCCCATGGGCTAGTGAAAGTGGTCTTGTCCTGATCTTGGGGTGCAATCTTGATCTGATTATATCTGCTAAATCCTTCCAGAAACGAAAAGAATTTCTTACCTGCCAAGTTATCTAATACCTGATCAATGAATGGTAAAGGGAAATGGTCTTTCTGGGTGGCCTTATTTAGGGCTCTATAATCCACACATACTCTCCATTTCCCATTTTTCTTGGGTACAATTACCAGTGGAGAAACCCATTCACTATCAGATATAGGATATATAAATCCTGCATTCAACAATTTTTGAAGTTCTTCCTTCACAATTTCCCTTAAATTGGGATTCATCCATCGTTGGGGTTGACAGACTGGGTGGGATCCTTCTTTAATATAAATGCGGTGGGTGCATAGTTCAGGAGAAATCCCCTTCATATCTGTGTAATCCCATGCGAATGCTTCTTTATTTTCACAAAGTAGCTTCATTCACTGTTGTTTTTGATCATCTGTTAGATTAGGATTTATATTTAATGTTTTGCCCGGCTCGATTTCTACTGTTATACTTTTGGAGGAGCTGCCAGCTAATGTCTGAGGTAGATTTTCAGTTTTAAGGTTCTGCTGGGATTCAGATTCTAAGATTGCAGTGAAGTGATTATGTATTTCTGGACTGACCGAAGAAGGTTCAGAAATAAAGTGGCTGATTAATTCATCTTCGGTTGAGTCTTTGAAAGTTAAAGCTTGTCCGACAGTTAAAATAGGTTTGGTTTCCTCATCCTCATAACCTAACCATATAGAATTGTCGTTATTAATCATGGGTGTGGCATGAGTATAAAGAGTAAGTTGTTTGGTTTCCTGCCCATTAGAGATTGTCATTGATCCAGATCTACAGATGATGAAGGCATCTGCTGTAGCCAGCCAAGGTCTTCCTAGAATCAGTGGATGACCCCCCAACTTTGTTTTACTTTGTAACACAACAAAATCGGCTGGGTAATTCCAAGATTCTACGGAAATTACGAGGTCTTCAATGACTCCTTCGGGTTTAATTATATAGTGGTCAGCCAGCTCTAGAATGGTTGGGGTTTCCCTAATTAAAATTTTCAACTGCAGTAATTGTGTTGTTTCAAGTGTCATAATGTTTATTGCAACACCCATATCTACTAGAACTTTAGAGACAAAGGTTTTACCAACCTGAACTGTTACTTTAGGGTGACCACGGTCACCATATTTCACAGGGGGGTCTTTTTTTGTCATCAAAGCAGTCAGTTCTCCCATCACATGGACTATGAGGGGTTCCTTAGCTCTTCTTCCAAGCTTTTTAATACAGATATCCCTAACAGTTCTAGCATAGATAGGAGCATCTCTTAGTGCTTGCAATAGCGGAATTTTGACATATAAATTCTGCAGTTCTCCTAAAAGGTTAAAAGTAGGTGGCTCAAATGTTTTGGTAAGATCCAGACATTTAGGGAAGGGTGGCTCTGCTGTTTGAGTAGTCTTGTTAGAAGATGATTCAACTGTTTCAGCATTATTGTTAGATGACTTTTTTTTTTCTAGTTTCCTCTTTTTCAGAGTCAGTAATATCATCAATGATGGGTTCAACTATTCTCCCAGAACGTAAATGGATATCATTGCATTGCATAGGGGAAACAGGTTGACTTTGAATATCAATTACCTGCAGAGATTTATTATTATTCGGGTTGGGGTTAGGTTGTACAGGTAGTTGGGGTCTGATTGTCTGGTTATTCGGTGGAGCGTTAGATGGTAAGGAAAGAGATTGTTGGTGTTGAGGAAATGGAATCTAGTGGGCTGTCCAGTTTGGGTTCCATTGATTGAAATGAGGTTGCTATAGAGTCCAAGGATTCCACATGGTAGGATCGCTAAAAGGAGGATTTGGTTGCTGCATGGGTGGAAAATGCATTGGATTAAAGGGTGGGTATTGCATTTGATTCATGGGTGGGTAATTTGTTTGAAAAGGAGAATGATTATTCCAACGACTAAATGATGTGTTAGAATTCACACCTTGTCTTTATGGTTGCCATTGCCTCCTCTATGTCATCAACTATACTGCTTCAGCTTCCTCTTCAGTTGATTGCAGTGTTGCCTTTATTCCTGGCAAAGAAGGGCATTGTTGAGTCTCATGATCCTTTTCACAGATGGTGCAAATTGGTACCCTATCCAATGGGCATTCCCTTAGTGGGTGCTTCTCTCTGCATTTAGAACAGAAAATAGCCAAAGCAGCTTCTGCTTCTGCTTGCTTCTTTTTAACCTGCAGGGCATCAATTTGTGAAGCAAAAGAGCTTAACATTTCAGTTTTAAATTCTTCAAGCAAGTTACCTATTTCGGCTTGTGTTGCTCCTCCACTTGCTGATTTCTGAACTCTTGAATATATATTTTCCCTGCTTTTTGATCTGCTTGCTGCTCCTCTGGAACATCTCATACAGAGGTTGATAATCTCATCAAATGGTTCTTTGGAAATATCTCCTTTTCCAAGCATATTCAGCATGTCCAAGCAGTCATCTCGTACCCCTTTTAGCAGTATTGTCTTCAGAATATCCTTACTCATAGTCGGATGATCCGATCGCTGCAGATTATACTGCAGTCTCTCTACAAAGTCCTCTAGATTCTCGTCCTCCTTCTAAACCATTTTAAACAATTCTTCCTTCCTTTCTCTTGTTCAGCAGTAATCCTGATATTTGGTCAGAAAATGTTCTTTCATCTAATCCCACGTAGTAATTACCTGAGCTCCTAAGCTCATAAACCACCTTAACACATTCCGTTTCAATGTTGCTGGGAACAGTTTTAATTTCTGAGCAGGAGTTACATAATCATAACTCCTACATAGTATATCAAATTTGAAGAGGAACTCATCATGGTCTTCAGGGGATAACCCATGAAAATTAGGTAGTGCTGCAGGTGGAATGTTCTTCATAGGGATTGTTCCTCTTGGGAGATCCCCAATAGGAAACTCCAGGGTGGAGAGCGAATTCCCCCCCCCCTTCCTTCCGCTCCGTTATCCTCCATTGGTCTTTTGCCTGAATCGCTTGCTCTATCTTCAGTATCTTCTATTTCTTCAGGTTCTTCTACTGGTTCCTCAACGTGATCTGGTGTTTCCAGCTTCCTTTCAGGTCCTAGTACTTCTTCCGTCTGGTGATCTGTTTGGGACGAATGTTGGATCTGAGGTCTTCGGGAACTTGTCCTCTGGGATGTCTCAGCTTTTGAAATGATATCGTCAATGAAAGTTTTTCTTCCTCCTCCTGTGCCTTTGCCGCTTGTAAAGTTATCTTTCCTGTGTCCTCTCATGCACCTGTTATTCTAAAGGAAAATCATTAATGCCTTTAAAATCTCTAGTCACCTTCCCCGGCAATGGCGCCAAAATGTTGGCTGCTCAAATTGCTTATTAATTAAACAGTCGAGTACCACATTAAATTGTCAACCCGAGAAAGTCCTTTTGTTTCAAAGGTGACCTCGTACTGTATGCACTCAATTCTAAAAGCATTAAAGGCTGTAGTATAAACAAATCTACTTTCTATCAAACCCTTACTCTGTGTTACAACAGATATGATCTGTTGCAGAAATGAAATGAAAGCAATTAACTAATGGTAACAAATCTGCAGAAAGAAATGATGGTTGTTTTGTAACAGAGGACCAGGACCCTATCCTTAGAATAAGGATGTTCAGTACGTGCCTCTATAACCAAATTTCCAATGCACATTGAAAAAATTAATCACCGGTGACACACTCTTTCATAGCACCAATCGATTAAGAAAACAGAGTATCAGCAAAAAGGAAATATCAGAAGCAAGGCTAGAAATACATAGAAATCACACACACATTTAACAGAAAAGAAATGGGTGAATCTTGTGAAGAAGGTGGGCCCTTTCCCTCTCACAAGATTCCTCAGAACACAGATGCTAAGTTGAAATTCTCAGAACAGTGCTTTATTCATCTGCCAAAATGTCAAATTACAATAAGGATTTAGACTTACCCTTCACTCCAATACTTCCGTCACAACTAGATACTCCTCTAATGTAGATGTCTCCTCTTTATAGAGGAGACATCTATTACAATAGATTTTCATTATTCATTCATTTTGACCCTTTTGTACAAAAATAGGAAATCAATTCCTGTTACAGCATGTTGTTACAACAGTGTGTAACTTTGTCATCCTTCTTTAGTCGGATCCTTCTGTTGTTGCAAAACTGGTATACTTCGTCCATCTCCTTGAGATCCTCGTACTATCCTTGGTTGTTTCTTCATTGTTGTCGATTTGGTAAATCTCAACTGTTCCCTTGAAGTTCTCATGCTGTTCCTGGTGTTCTAGCATCTGCGACTGTGTTTTGCTGATCGTGTTGTGTCAGCATCTGCCAAGTATAGTTCTGCGAGCTTCAGACGGTTACTGCTCCACTAGACAATTGTTGTTTCACCCATTGCAAAATGAGGTTTTACCCGCTTTAGTCAGTTGTTGTTTCTGGTGTTGCAGCAACTGGAGAGTTGCTGTTTCTAGTGTTTCAGCAACTGTGGATTATAATTCTGCGGACTTTGAACAGTTTCAACAATTGTTAGCGACTTAGTCAACTTCCAAAGATTAATTATAAAGATAACATGAATATGTGTTGAATAATTAAACATATAGTAATGAGGAGAGTTACTTCATACCTTGGAATAATGAGGTTAAAATGTTATCAAGGGTTTCAACTTATGGGCTAAAGAGGGTAACATCATGACAAAATATAAGGTCAAAAGTAGACAATATGGAGTCCTAACAGAAAGCTTCCTCTGGTATCTTCATCATAAGCATGCAATGTAGGCTTCTATTCTGAAATTAGATCATTGTGTTGCATGCCTCAGCCCACAAGTTAAGTGGTAGGCCTTAGTCATGGAGCATTGCTCGTGCTGCCCCTACAATAGTTATGTTCTTCCTCTCGGCCATCCCATTCTATTGTGGGTTATGTGGTGTCGTCAACTCTCGTTTAATTCCTTCCACTACAAAGAATTCCTTAAACTCTTGAGAGACATATACTCCACCATTGTCACTTCTCAAGGTCTTGATCTTCTTCCCTGACTATTTCTCGACCAAAGCTTTGAACTCACAAAACCTTTTGAAAGTTTGGCCCTTCTTCTGCATGAAATAAATCCAACATTTATGAGAATAGTCATCAATGAAAATCACATAATACCTTTGCTTCGTTGTGGATGTCGTCAAGAATGGTCTACACAAATCAGTATGAACTCGCTCTAAGATAGCCTCTTCTCGATTGTCTTGATCATGAAAGGAAGACTTGTTGTAGTTTCCCAAGGTACAACCTTTTCATGTGTCAACTTGCTCAAGTTTACCTTTGGGAATTCTTGTAGATATCTGCTGCATTATCTTCAAAGCGCCATGATGCAAATGGCCCAACCACCTGTGCCACAACTCACCAATGTCATGGCTTTGCACCAATTCTTCTTTCATACTCAATGCTACACAATCATCTACCTCTAGTTTATAGAGATTCTTCACCTAAATGCCTATCCTCTTGGTCTGACCCATGTCTATGTGACTTAGGAATGCCTTTCCTTTACTGAAGACAACATCGTAGCCTTTGTCATGCAACATCATGATCGATACCAAGTTCTTCTTCAGTCCATGCACATATATCACATATGTCAAGGTGAGAGGAGCTCCATGCTCCCTCTAAAAAGCATCCGTGCCCACTCCTAAAACACTATACCTTCTGTTGTCACACATCTCTATGCACATCATGAGTTCTTTCTCCTCCAAGGCACTGAATAAATTTGTATCACCAGTCATGTGGAATGAGGCTCCACTATCAAGATACTAGACACTGCCCATCATCAATAACACCATGCATGCGATGAGGGTAAAGTCCATTTCGAACTAAGAAGCCAATGCCTCACCTTCCAATCCTTCCAAGGATCCCTTCTTGGACTTCTTCAATGGGAAATTAGTCGCACAATGTCCCATCTTGTGACAATTAAAGCATCTTACTTTAGACATGTCACCCTTCTTCCCTCCATGAGAAGAATTTGATTTGAAATGGGAAGCCTTCCCCTTCCCTTTCCTTGACTTACTTGCTAAGGCCATATTTTTCTTCATCATCATTCTATTGGCATTATGGCTAAAGTGTTGTCCTTGATGGCAATCCATTCAGGTGATAGATCACAGTACTTCAAGTCAGCAGTAGAGATTGATGATCAGCTATCAAATATTGAAGAAAATAAGGGGTACGCAGGTACACCTTACATAAGGTGTGTACATGCAGGTCGGTGTTACATAAAGTGCATACATACCCGCAGTTATCCCATTCAGGAGGTGCGTACCCCCAGTGCACACATTTCAAGGCAAAGAAAAGCACATGTGGGGTTTCTTATGTTTTACACTTGGTTTTTAGCCGACGGTTTTGTGTTATTATGGTGTCAGCCCGTGGTATTAATCCATGATTCAAGGAAGAGCTTTACTATATAAAGCAAAGGAGATCATTTGGCTTAAGCATGTTTTTGGTTGAATATCTTATGAGGGCAAGATCTGGTCTAGATCTAAATAAGGCAAATCTACTAATGGACTAAGATCTCTTCGGCGCATGTTAAGATCTGTAGATCTAACTGTCTGGGTTCTTTCTGAAGTCTTGAAATCATCTATGCCTGAAGGTACGCAGGTACAGTGAGAGAAAAGTGCGTACATACGCAGGAACGAAGCGTTTCAAGTGCGCCCGTACGCAGGCACAGAAGGGTTTCAGGTGCGCTGGTACGAAGGTACAGAAGGGTTGCAGGTGTGCCCGTACGCAGGCACAAAAGGGTCTCAGGTGCGCCAGTACGCAGGTACATAAGGGTTGTAGGTGCCCCTGTACGCAGGCACAAAAGGGTTTCAGGTGCGGAGGACCGCAGGCAGTTCAATGGACTCAAAGCGAGGTACGCAGGCTAGCAGTTGAGCAAGATGCGTACGTAAGCAGGTGAGTAGTTGAGCAGGGTGCGTACTGTAAGTAAGCAAGCAGTTGAGCAGGGTGAGTACTGTAAGCAGGCGAGCAGTTGAGCAGGGTGCTTACATAAGCAGGCGAGCAGTTGAGCAGGGTGCTTACTTCTCTTAAAATCTTTGTTTATCATTGTTGTGTTCTGGGTTTGGTCCTATTATTGTTGATCTGGTTACTACAGTTGACTGGGTGATTCTCTTATACTTGATGATCATTTTGATGTTATGGATCAGTTTGAAATTTTATGAAAAGTGGTCCTTGTAAAAAGAAGTAGGGGGTTGTAGCTCCCTTCCAGGAGAAACTGGAAAATGAGAGAGAGTTGTAGCTCTCTGCAGGTTGCAGCCTGCGTACTGGTAAAGGATTGCACTAGTACAAAACCATTGTAAAAGGAGTTTCTAATTTGAAAGAATATAGAGACATATTGCAGCAGGTGGTTTTCACCCACATTGGGTTTCCACCTTACATCTTGTGTTCTTTGGTGTGACTATCTGTTTTCCTTATTCATGCTCATTATTTTATGGTACTGACATGCAAAACTAATTCAAAGAACAAATAAGGAAGATTTATTAAAAGAAGTAGATAATACTGATTCACCCCCCCTCTCAGTATTATTTCCAACACATTCTTGGATGAAAAACCATCTTGTGTGCTCCTCCTTATCTCCTCCTGCATGAGATCCAACCATAGTTGTTCCCAATTCGGTAGTTTCTCCCTTCCATTCATAGAGTCATGGTAGCTATTCCAACTCTTTGGAAGGCCAAGGAGAGCGAGGCTCACCATATCATCATCAGCAATAGTTATTCCCACACTACCAAGCTCATCTCTGCAGGTTGTGAGCTTGTTCATATATGTGTAAATAGTATCACCCTTCTCCATCTTGATTCTTCGAAGCTTATCCTTGAGTGCCAATTCTCTCTGGTCACTACTGTTCTCGTAGAGGTCTCTCAATGTCTTCCATATTGAAAATGGAGTATCCTTCCCAGGGAGACTTGAGACAATATGGTCTCGAACTCCCTCAAGGATGATCCATCTCACCTTCGCCACACACATGTTCCACTCAGCCAACTCTTGTGCATTAGTTGAAGCTAGCTTTGGGATTTCTTAATCAATGAATTCCTTCAAGTCATTGTCTTCTAATACAGCCTCCATTCTATCTTTCCATGCTATGTAATTCGAGCTACCTTCCAAGCCATACTCGAGTCTTAACCCATAGAACACCATTGGCCAACCTTGAAGTATGATATGGATTCGATTTGCACCTACAACTCAAACTTCAAACTTCGAATTCTCTTCTTAGTATATTGTTCACAACTCTGATACCATGCATATATTTCTACAAATCTAGCTTTGATACCATGTAGAAAATTTCTACAAATCTAGCTTTGATACCATGTAGAAAATCTGTTGGTAGGTTAACTAGATAATGCAATATAAATCAAAGTAGAATACTATAACCTACTTCTACTATCAATTTTTGGAAGCTTAAAGATAAAGTTGAACTAGAAGAAGAAGAATCAATGGCACAATACACATGAAAATACTTTGGGGAAAGACTCAACTAAAAACCCCACACTATTGTATTATCATACATGGTGGAAATACATAGGAATTATACAAAGCCTTAACTCTCACAGCTAGCCAGCTCTCAGTACAATCCTCACAGATGCTCACAAGAAATATTGGCTTCTCTCCAACCTTCCTCTCTGCCCTCCAAGCTCCTATTTCCTTGCGTTGTTCCTTGTGGATGATTTCCTTTTACCAAGTGGAAAACCAATCTTCCAAAACTGCGCAATCCTCAAGGATGAATCCTTGATTGCATGCATGAGTTTTCTCCATGAGAAAACACATGCAACTGATAGGACACTTTCCTTGAACATCAATCTCAAACGGGTCTTTCTCAGAATAGACATGCATGAGTTTCTGATGAGGGAATATTCAGTTAACTAGAGTAGCACTAGTTGAGTGCATTAATGCATCAACTAATTGTTAACTCACTATTAGTTCCTCAAACAGTTGGAACTAATCTAACTAAACTTAACTCAGTAAACTGAGTTAACTAATTACAGCTCAAATATAACTCAATCTTATCTCCTTAATTTAAGGGATAACTCTTGCATGACTTCAAAAAGACCTCTAACTTGAATTTCTGCAACTAATTAATTTAAAATAAATTAATTTATTATTTCCAAGTAGTTGTTAAAACTAAATTCGATTTTAATTCACAATTTAATTCAAGGACAAATTAAATTGGAATATTCTTGTTGCCATATTTCAACATTTGGGGTGAGTAATTGAGGTGATAAAATTATTTCTTTATGAGAGGGAGGGGCCTTCATGATTTTAGTTTAAAAATGAATGAAGGATAAATCAAGGAGGTCAAGCAAGTGGTAGGCTTGTAGATCAGTGGTTGTATCTCCTTCTAGTAGTGGATGGTAAACAATCAAGGGTTGGAGATCCTTTCAGTAGTAGCTAATAAATCAGTGGTTGTATTTCCTTTCAGTTGTAGCTAATAAATTAGGGAGTAATAGTTTTCTTATGGTTGTAGCCAAAGAACTTTGTAATAACGAGTAGAAGCTTGCGTTTGGGGAAATAATTGAAGAGAAGTTTGAAAAATTTATGTGTTCTATTTGTGTTTATTGTGTTGATTCTTGTGAAGCTCATATGAATTGTTTCTGAAGTGTTTTATTGGTGTCCTAGTATTATTTAATAGTGAAACAAAGTTTTAAAAATCTCACAATACTGATTCCCCCCCCCCCCCTCAGTATTTTCTTGGTTTCTAACAATTGGTATCAGAGAAGCCAGGTTACATCAAATTAGTTTAAAATCTAGAATTAATATCAAGGATCATGGAAAACCAGGAATGAGGTTACACCAATAGGGCATTGTTTTTCAACGGAACAAACTACGTGTTTCGGAAAGTAAGGATGAAAACCTATATTAAATCACTTGGTGTTGATGTATGGGATGCAGTGGAAGAAGAAAATCAAAACCCTCAATCCTTGATTACTAAAGATCGAAAGATGGAATTTACATGTAATGCTAAAGCTATGAATTCCCTTCTTGCTAGCCCACATGAATCAGAACTAGTTAAGGTCATAGATTACATTACTAGAAAAGATATTTTAGACAAGATGCGTAGTTGATATGAAGCTGATAGCAAGGTAAGTAAGCCAAACTTCAAGGTTTTAGAATGAGATTTGAGTCCTTGAAAATCCATGACGATGAAGATATTGTTGAATACTTTCTTAGAGTTGATGAGGTTGTGAACATTATAAGAGGTCTTGATGAAGAGTTAAAAGAACTAGTAGTAGTTCAAAAGGTGTTGATATCTCTCCCTAAGAGATTTAATCCCAAGGTTTTAGCCATTGGGGAGATGGAATAATTGAAGACTCTAACTTTATACGAACTACTTGCAACTCTTACTACCTATGAGACGAGAATTTATAATGGCAAGCCAACAACAAAGGATTAAACCTTCAAAGAAGATAAGAAGCCTAAGGAAGAACATAATGATTCATGTTGTGAATTAGATGAAGAGGAAGCTAAGTTTGTGAGGAAGCTCAAGAGAGGCTCAAGCAACTACAAAGGTAAGATACCTTTCAAGTGCTTTAACAATAGTAAAGTAGGTCACTATGCTTCCAAGTGTCAAAAAATAAGAAGAATGAATATGACCCTAGAGAGAAGTTTAGAAAAGTGCAAAATGATAGAAAGGAAGCTAAAATGAAAAGCTTATACACCCAATATTTTAGCTCCTTTGAAAGTGAAGGCATCTAATCTTATGATGAGGATGGAGATAATGAAACCTTAAATGAATTTGTGCTCATGGACATAGATAAAATGGAATTAGAAGTGGTTGATTATAATGGAGAAGAGGATGAAGTTGACATAGAAGGAGAGTCAGTGCTACTGAAGAAATTCAAAGGCTCGAGAAGAAAAATAAAAATAAAAAAGAATTAGTGATAAAAGACAATGTTGAAGCAATCGAACCTCTTCTTCTAAAGATAGAAGAAGGTAAGAAGACTCAAGAAACTTTTATTCAACAACTCAATGAGAAAAATAAAGCATGTGAATGGCTTGGAAGGGAAATTGTCTTTATGAGGAAATAACTTGAAAAGGAGCAGCTAATATTTAATGATGATAAAAGTCAGATGAGTCTCTATTGACAAAACTGGTCTTGGATTTGACTTTGAGTCAAGCTTGGAAATTGAAGTGAAAGGCAAGAAAGCCATTACTTTTGTATAAGTAGCAAAAATTGGAGACAACGCAACAGCTAGAATTGATGCAACACACCATCAGAAAGAAAATGGGAGTGTGGAGTCAGATATTAAACCAAATACAAATAAGGTGTTGCAAATCATAAGTAGGAATTTGACTCAGTAAAAGTCAAATAATGCAGGAGAGGTAAATAAAATTTCATGGAGAATAGCTCAACCAATATTTAGAAATTGATTTTATCCCAAGTATAAAGACATATTTCCAGGTTATTATTTTACTTACACAAATTATGGGCATAAGGCCATGAATTGTAGGGTGAATATGTCATTTAGACAACTCATGCGACAAAGAAGAAATTATCAAACAAATAATAAATCAGTGCCAGATGTGTTTCTTGTTGATAGGTTGAAACATATAATATAAATCTAATGGAAGAGGTAAAGCGAAGGATGTGTTTTTTGTTGACAGGTTGAAACATACTTACTTAGCATGTCTCAGATGTGTGACCAAGGCTATGGTGTGTTGTTTAAAGATAAATATTTTCAAATCAAGTATGTAGGCAGAGGTAAAATAGTAGTTGAAGTTGTTAGAGCATATAGTAATGTATATGTGCTAAAATAGAATATTGAGAGGTGTTATTTGTTAAAGATTGATGAGAGTTGGTTGTGGCATAAAATACTTGTACATGTTAATTTTGATCAAATTATAAAATTGGGAAAGAATAATGATGTTAGGGATCTACCAAAGCTTTCAAAGCCAAAAAATTATATTTGCAAGTCCTGTCAGATTGGAAAACAAGTTCGAGTACCATTTAAGTTGAAGGAGAACTCAACAACAATGCCATTACAATTAGTACATATGGACTTATGTGGTCCTTCAAGAACTTAGACACCCACAAGTAAATTGTATTGCATGCTTACCATTAGTGATTTTAGCAAAATGATGTGGGTGGTATTTCTTAGAGAAAAATCAAAGGACTTTGAAAAATTTAAATACTTTAAGGCCATGGTTCAAAATGAGAGAGACTGTAAAATAAAGTGCATAAGGTTTGATAATGGAGGTTATTTTACTTCAAAATAATTTGATGAACTTTGCAAGAAACATGGCATCAAAATATAGTTTACCATAGCAGAAAATCCACAGCATAATGGTGTAGCAGAGAGATCCAATAGATTAGCTTAGCAGTAGGCCAGAGTCATGATGGAAGAAATAAATAGTCAACATATATTTTGGTTTGAATCCATTCACGCAACAATGTTGATTCTATACAAGGCACACTTCATACCAAACAGTGATAAAACTCCATATGAGCTTTGGTATGGAAGACCTACTACAGTGAAGCATTTCAAAGTGTTTGGAAGTGTTATATCAAAAGGAACGATGAAAATCTTGATAATTTTTTTGCAAGAGATAATGAGGTATTTTTATTGGATACTCTTAGAATAGAAAATCCTATAGATGCTACAACAAGAATATAAAGAGACTAGTTGATTGTATTTATGTCAAAGTTGATGAGTACATTGAAGACAATAAACCATTAAATTTTAGCTCCATTGATCTAGTCAAAAATGATAGAAGGTTGATGATCCATTTTTAGATGAAGACATTGAAGAACCCCTTAGTCCACAATCTAAATATCCTGCAAGGTATGTGCAAAAACACCACCTAGATAATCAAATTGTTGGTGATTTAAATTCAAATGTTCATATAAGAAGAAGATTGTTAAATTCCACAACTCAAGTGCATGTAGATTTGTACCTATGATGGAACCAAAGGATTTTTCTCAATTTATCCAAGATTATAGTTGGCTAAAGGTCATGAATGAAGAGCTTGATTAGATCGAGAAAAATAAGACATGGGAGCTTGTTCCAAGACACAAAAACAAGAATGTTATTAGCATGAAGTGGGTATTCGGGAACAAATTGAATGAACATGGAGAAGTAGTGAGAAAAAAGCAAGTTTAGTTTGCAAGGGCTATGCACAAATAGAACGTTTGGACTTTGATGAAACATTTTCTCATGTTGCTCAATTATAAGTAATATGTATGTTTTTGGATTTTTCTTGTTTCAATAAATTTAAGATATATCATATGGATGTCAAATTTTCCTTTTCAAATAGAGAATTGAGGGAAAAAATTTATATTGATTAGCCTGACGGTTTTAGTTATCAAATAAGTATGATTATGTTTGAAAGCTGAAAAAAAAAAACTTTATATGTTCTTAGGAAAGCCCCAATGGCTTGGTATTCCAATTTGGATAGTTATTTCCTTAGGTGTGGTTTTAAAAGAGGCACATTCAATAGTAACTTGTTTGTGTAATCTAATGATGGAAAATTGTTAGTGGTGGTTGTTTATGTTAATGGTATTATTTTTTCAAGTGATTCAGATCAACTAACATGCCAATTTTCAACTGATATGAAGGTTGAATTTGAGATGTCTATGCTTGGAGAACTTTCTTATTTCCTTGATTTGAAGATTACAGAATCTTCCAAAGGAATTTTTATCTCAAAAAGAAAGTATCTCAAGGGATTTTTGAAGAAATTTGTCATGGATGAATGTTATTTGGTAAGCACTCCAATGGATACAAGTTGCAAGCTCAACAAGAATGATGAATCACTAGAGGTGGATCAAAATTTATATAGATCTGTTATTGGTAGTCTTTTATGTTTCATAGCCTTAACACCAGACATCATGTAGGATGTTGGTATTGTTGGAATATTTCAAGAAGCCCCTAGACAGAGTCATCTTCTAGCACCCAAGAGGATTCTCTGATATCTCGAAGCCACAATAGACTATGGATTTTTGTAACCAAGAGGTAAAGATTGCTCACTAACTAATTTTACAGATGTTATTTGGGCAGGTGATGTAGATAATCGAAATAGAACTAGAGGTGGTGATTTATTTCTTGGTGAATGTCTTATTTCATGGTTTAGCAAGAAGGAAGCCTCAATTTCTCTCTCTATTGCTAAAGATAACATATAGCAGAAACTTCTTGTTGCACTCAACCTTTATGGATGAAGAAGGATTTACAAGATATACAAGTGTTATATGATCATCCTATCCCAATCATATGTGATAATACAAGTGTAATCAACATGTGCAAGAACCTTGTTTTTCATTCAAAGACAAATCATATTCCAATAAAGTACCACTTCCTTAGAGAACAAGTTGCAAATCAGATTGTCAAGTTGGAGTATGTACCTACAAAAGAGAATATAGTTGGTATATTCACCAAAAATCTCCCAAGAGATCAGTTTGAGTACTTAAGGAAAATATTAGGAGTAGTTCCTCTAACCCCCCTCCATTAGATCTTCCTCAAGAGGAAGAAAGGTAGCCAACAAGAAATCAACATATCAAAAGAAAGTTGTCAGGTTGATAAGATCATCAAGGCAAGCTTAGATTGTTTGTAGCGGGGGCACATTAGTTTCTTTGACATTGATGTCAAATGGGGAGAGGTACACTAAATGAAGAGAAATACTAAAATGATAAATACCCAAAGGGGGAGAAGTAAGAGAAGTACACTTTTCTTCTATGCTTTCTGGTGTTGCCATCAATTCCAAGGGGGAGAACGTTAGATATAATTTGTCATTGATGGAGAAGGAATTGATAGGTGCAAGTAGGTTGATCAAAGGTGTAGAAACTTTGGAGTTATTTTTAGTATAGAAAATCATCTCAAGTGTTTTTGGAAACTACTTGGATGGAAGCCAGGAAATGGCTTTCTGGATCAAAAGTTATTGAAGTTCAAATCTCCAAGGTTAAAAAGGGGTCAAAGTTATAGAGCTAAAGTTGTTTATGGTATTTCGTTTGCACTAGTTTGGCATTTGGCCAAACATGGTGGAATTCTTGGTGGAGCAGTTGGTGGACAAGCAGTTGTTAAAAAGTGGGAAAGTATGAAAATGGATGTGTTCCATGCATCTCAGCGAACCCATCAAAGAAATTGTGTGGGGCCATGGCCACCAAAGGGCTAAAATAAAATGGGTTACTCTATTAGTGATCTTTCCCATATCACCGATCAAATAAGTTGACAGTCCACATGAAAAGTAGGAACCCTTCTCTTTTTACCACGGGACTACATAGGGGTGCTCCACATAAAACCACAACAATAAATGGAATAGGGTGCAAAGAAGCATGAAAGTCACATGGTTGAACAGGTGGTAGAGAATAAAGCAGTTATTAATATGTGGAGGATCCCATAGACACATCACACTAGAAGGTTTGACCTAAAAATATCCAAAGGTGGTAGAAGTTTAAACATAGAGGATAGGGAATTGGAAGGATGCCACATTCAATGTAGCACAGGGGCCAAGTAGTGTACCAATGAAAGGAAGTTAATAGGAGACCCCACAAACATTTCACCCCAAAATTTCTTTCTTGAAATATCTTGATGGAGTGCAAGTCCAAAGATCCAGGGACAAGGGAGCCAAGATGACATGGTGCTGGGAGGACATGGAATTGATGACATGGAACAACCAGAGAGAGATGCTTGGCATGATCAAATTAGACGAGAGAGACATAGTGGCATGATGATGTTAGAATGATGTGCCACCAATGAGGGTGTGACACGTGGCATGCATATTCGACATTTTGAGGTACCCAAGTGGGATAAAATGAGTGACACATAGCACCACTCAGTGAGTGACATGTGGCACCCTTGCAAAGGTGGCATACAGAGTGGCAGTGAAAAATCATTCCATAAGGGTTACAATGAAATATTTGAAAGGAAAACAAGCTGAATCCTTTGGGAAGAATGATTTGTGACACAATGGCAAAGGAAGCTCACCTTGGCTATTTCATAATTTGTCTAAGTGTGTGAGGATTAGTCCCACAGGTACACATAATCTAAGACCTTGGAAGGCCATGGACCTTGGAGATTTTAGAGAGAGTGACATTGATTTTCTTCAGGTTAATGATGTGTTGGGACATGTCAGAAGACATGGTGGCACATAGGGCAGGAACGATGGACCAATTGGAAGCGTGCATGTGGAAAAGCGGTCCCACCAGGACACGTATGCCCAAAATTTATACCCTAGAAGAAAAGACACTCATTGAGTTTTATCTGGGGATAAAGAGTCGAGGCTTGGCACCAAGGCTTGGGCACATGGGTGCATTATAACCATAAGTGTGGAAGGTTTTCTATGTTGGTTAAGCCCTCAAGGATTTAGAAAGAAGGCGCACCTAGTGGAGGTTATATGTAGACCATTTTGTGTTAGCGCTCGATCATTCCAAAATCATGGTTAAAGCATTGTGGGCCTATATTGAGGGCTTATCACATCCATCTTGGAGATTTAGCATTTTGCGTCATATTTGGTGAATGTCACCATAACTAGTAGAGCACTAAAGTTAGTAAACAAGGCATGGACAAGTTGGAAACAAAATTAGTGGAAATGGATAGATTTGATGGCCTATTTGGAATTTTGTCCAAATTTAGCACTTAGCTAAAGTTAGAACTGTAGTTAGAAGTCCAACTAAACCTTGATATTTTCCAGAATTACAATTTTTAGAATTTTAGCTCAATTTTCTTGTCGAGATAGTAAAGCAGAGATTGAAGTTTTCAAGACCACATTAAGAAGAATTAATAGAAGTTGTTGATGATTTGAAAATAATGATTTATGCATTATATAGAGATGAACTTATATAAAAGTTCTAAAACTAAAAATATCGGCTCAATTTCTATATCAATCAATCAAATTTGCAAGATAATGCGTTGAAGAGTTGTTCATGGATTGATGTTGTTGGTTTGGATGTTGGATTGATCAGTGACAAGAGATTGTTGAAGGTGATTTTATGGTGTTTCGAGTGAGTAATTGAGGTGATAATTTATTTATGAAAGGAAATGTCCTTCATGATTTGAGTTTTAAAATGGAATGAAATATAAATTGAGGTCAAGAAATTGGTAACTTGTAGATTATGGGTAGTAGCTCCTTCCAGTGGTGGATAGCAAACAATTAGGGGTTGGACCTCCTTTTAGTAGCATCTAATAAATTAGGGGTTGTAGTTCCTTTTAGTTGTAGCTAATAATTTAAGTAGTAGGTTCCTTATAGTTGTAGGTATATAACTTTGTAATAGAAAGTAGAAGCTTTCTTGTGGAAATAATTGAAGAAAAGTTTGAAGAATTTATGTGTTCTATTTGTGCTTCTTGTATTGATTCTTGCGATGCTCATATGAATTGTTGTTGAAGTGTTTATTGGTGTCCTATTATTCTTTACTTGTGAAATAAATTTTTAAAATTCTCACAATATTAATTCACACCCCTCTTAGTATTGTCTTGATTTCTAACACTCTCATGCATTTTAAATCTTGGGTTGAGGAAAATAATAGGTATAGTGTGCATACTCTTTGAAAATTACACAAACATGGTTAGTTCGAAGACCAACATCCTTATTTTGTTTTAGTGGATTATTGGTACCCTAGTTTTGATTTTGGTTCTGATTGGGGGGATTTCCCCCAGTCTGCACATTCGATAGCTGTTGGTTTCCTCCTTGACCGTAGTTCCCTTTCAACTTGTTATTTCCTCATTTCTTATTTTGATTGGGTGGATTTGCAGCAATGATTTGATCAAATGACTATATTTTTTGAGGAAAGAAAGGTTGGACAAAATTAACCCTTGCATTCTGTTGAGATGCAGTGTTGTTTTTTTGGGGAGCAAGAAAGGGAAAGTGTGGATTCCCTTGTGGGGGACTTTCGTAAGCTAGTTGGGAAGTAGATGTATCTTCCAAAATGTGCAATAGGTAATGTTTTCCTTTAATGGGAGAGCTAGGAGAAGGTGCATTCAAAATGGGATAATACCTAGTAGCAGTGGGTGTTGGTGCTGCAAATGTACTAAAAAAAAGAAAGGGATGTGGTCTAGTGGTCCATATGTGTTTCCCTCAAATTGGGTAGGGTTGCCAGGTTAAAATTGGGTGACATTCTAAATCAACCCATCATTAGTATTATATTCTCCATGTTTATCTTATGTGAAAGACTATAGGCGAGGAGCATCAAGTATAATATAGTAAAGTTACCTTGATTGTGTGTATATACGCTCAAATTGTTGAGCTTTGGAAATGGATTCTTCTTCATGTTGTGGTAGGGTAGTTGTGACATATTTTTCTATAACTGAAAAAAAATCATTTTGAGGAAGAACTCCAAAATAAGGGGTGGTGAAATGTACACCTTACAAAGACTACATCATTTACGCCACTCATGAATATGGTGAGAGATATGTGAGGAAGAATTCTATGAGAAATGGGTTAATAATTCCATCCCTGTGTCATGGTGGACTAGGAGCTGGAAAATGGTGAGAAAAGATATGGCTAAAGATTAGAAGGTGTTATGTGCACCTGAAACCTCACTCACATACCATTTGGCTGCCGGGCCCATGCTTGTACACTTAAAAAGTATTAGTTTGACTAAGTCTTTGATGATGTTGTTGAAGGAACACCATAAATGAAAATCCATGAGATGGTTGGTTAGGCCTTCTCCTTTCTTATCTTCAAATTTTTAGATGTCTGATGGTAATTTGGTTAGCATAGATGACCATGAAAAATCATGGGCTATGGGGTCATTTGTGAGTTTCGAGAGATCTTGGAGGCTTAATGAACCTACAAATGGGATGTTATGCATGGTATTAGCCATTGTGGTGTGACCCTACTATGATTTAGTAGTGGTCCCTTACAGATTTGTGTTGGTTGTACCTTGAGGAGATGTGCTAGTGGTACCATGCTGAGATGTGCTAGTGGTACCTTGAGAGGAATTGTTTCCTAACAAAGTAGCACCAAGGATGGATGAGCCTATCAAAGTAGCAGGATATTGTTGTCCATGATCCAGGTGGATATTGGTAGCCACCTGCCAATTCCACTTGGACCCCCACCATTGTTTCTTTTAGTTTTTCAATTTCCTAAATTGTAGCACAATTTACTATTTTTAGCAATTTTTCAGGTCCTAAGCTTTCAGAGCCGTTTTGAGGCCCTAAACGACACGTTTTTGGAAAATTGGGAGCAACATCGGTCCATAGACCTATGTTGCTCATCCCAAAGTTGTAGTCCTCGGATAGATATTTCTAACAAGGTATTATGCATGTCAAACAAAGATTGTATGCCAAAGTTATGACCTCAAGAAGTTGATGTACCATTTTACCCAAAATGGGGCCCATAGTTTGGTGCTTCATCTCCTAGGGTTAGGTTTTTGGATGTTTAGGGTTTTCCATTATTTCTCAACAATAAATAGGCCTTCGAGCTTCATTGTAGGATAGTTCAGAGGCATGTAGCTACCACATCTCTCCTCAGAGATAAGCTACCATTTCCCAAGCTAGTTTATTTCCATTTTTGTTTGTAAGCATATTTCAGTAGTTTACATTAATGAAATGAAGTATTATTTTTTATGCATCTCTGTATTTATGGTTATCTCTATAATTTGTTGCATTCCTATTTGAATCTGAATCAGTGGTATTAGAGTGATCTATTCTTTCTCTATTTTTGTTTACATGTCCCCAACAAGGTCAGGATATAAGGAGTTAGGCCTTGAACTGGTTGAACCTTTGCAAGACCAGCCTTCGAAATCTCAACGGCCTCCCACGATGGATAACAAGAAAGACAAGGGGGCAAGAGATCCTATAAAAATCTTGCTCGAAGAGGCCCTCAAGGGACAAAGGAACACGAGGATGGACAACTTTGCTAGATCCTTGAGTGGCTACCCAAGGGTGACACATCTACTTCCAGCAGCTACTCTAGAAGCGCCACGCCATTTAAGGTACAAGTTAACTTTGACATTCCCATATTTGAGGGTCAGATAGATGCAAACATTGTAGATAAATGGTTAAATCTGCTAGAATGGTAGTTTTTTGTCCATGATTTTTCCAGTTAGGAAAAAATTACTTTTGCTCTTCTCAAAGTTGCCCCCCAAGTCAAGGACTGGTGGGAAACCTACTTCAAGCAAAAGGATGAAAGTATGAAATCACTGTTTTCAGCCGCACCCACTTGGAATTCATTCTAGAATGCCATCAAGGAACAATACTACCCTATAAAAAGCTATGAGGATAAATACATAAAGTGGACCATGCTGCAGCAAGGAAGGGGCCAAGACGTGTCAGAGTTTACCAATATTTTTCATACCCTTCGTACAAAGTTGGGTATCAAGGATTATGAGCTACATTTGGTACTCAAATACCATAGCTGCCTACATAGATACATCCAGGACAAGATGGAGTTCCTGGACATCTCCTCACTCAGCACGGCATAGCGATATGCTGTCAAGATTGAGTAGAAGTTTAAACAGAAGAAGCAAGATTTGGATCTACAAATATGAAGCAAGGGAAAGGTGCCCCCAAACTGCTGAACAAAGGACAAGGCTAAGGTGGGGTGGCCCAGGACAACCCGCCAAAGCCGCGAGCAAAGAACAACACTACGAAGCTAATGAAGGACACGGGAAAGTGGTGTGAGTTCCATAAGAGCTCCACTCACAACACAAGTGAGTGCCCGGCCAAGCAATCACCATTGACTGAGCTAAAGTCTTCAGAATCAAATGCATGTTCCGACTCAGAGTCAGAACCCGATAAGGGGAATGAGAAAGGGAATAAGATTATTGATTCGAAGCCTAATGCCACCATTGCCACCATCCAGAAGGAGGAACTTGAAGATCTAGAGGAGGAGGAGCACCTCTTCCACTCCCAAATGTGGGTAAAGGGTTCCCTGCTACAGTTCATTGTCGATAGCAGGAGCCAAAAGAACGTCATTTCGGAAAAGGTCGTGAAGTGGTTGGGCTTATTGACCACAACACATCCACAACCGTACACCATCGAGTGGCTTCACCAAGGATGGGATCTTCGTGTGAGCCAGTAGTGTCACCTTCCATACAACATCAAGCCCTTCATGGATGAGGTATTGTGTGACGTTTCTCCCCTTAATGTTTGTGATGTATTATTAGGCCAACCATACTTGTGGAAGCAACATGTTCTGTATGAGTCCAAGCCTCATGTTGTTATTGTTATTTTGGGAAATAAGTTTTACAGGATACCAGAGGTAGCACCACCTACCGCCATCTCTTTGGTTACTGCAAAGCAATGTAATAAGCTCATTTCCAAAATTGAGAAACTTGTTTTCCTAATGATACGCTCTTAAGGAAAGAAGAAGACAATGGCCATGACCTCTAGACAGGACCCCTCTACACGACAACAATAGATGAACAAGGTCGTGGAGAAGTACAAGGACATCTTCACCTCCCCCGCAGGGGTGCATCTGCACTACCATGTCAAGCACTCCACCGATCTGACCCTAGGTGCACCACTCACCAATGGACCAATCTATTAGAGCTCCGTTCTTGAGAACAACGAAATCAAGAGGCAGATTCAGGAACTAATGTAGAAATGTCACATATGACCGAGTTCATCACCCCGTGGGAGTCCAATCGTGTTGGTACAGAAGAAGGATGGGACTTGGAGACTCTGTATTGACTATCGAGTGTTGAACAAGATCACTGTCCGAAATAGATACTCAATCCCATGAATTGATGACCTTCTAGACCAACTGAAGGGGGGAAAATATTTCAGCAAGATCGACTTGAAGTCAGGATATCACCAAGTACAAATTGAACCCTCCGATGTGTGGAAGATTGTCTTCAAAGCCAAGGAGGGCCTTTTCAAATATTTTTTTATGCCTTTCGGGTTGACGAATACTCCTACAACCTTCATGAGGCTGATGAATGACATCATGATCTTCAGCGAGAGTTGGGAGGAGCACCTCCATCACATCTGATAGGTTCTCCAAACACTGTGACAACACAAGCTATGTGCCAATTTGAAGAAATTCACTTTTGGCATGAACCAAGCTCAGTATCTGGGATACATTATTGATGAACATGGGGTGCATGTGGATCTAGCCAAGATCCAAGCCATTTGGGATTGGCCAGCTCCAACCACTCTAATAGAGCTCCGCAACTTTTTGGGTCTTTCCAATTTCTACCACAGGTTTGTGTTGGGATTCTCTCATATCACTTAGCCCTTGAGTCAAGTCACCAGGGGAGGAGTGAAAGAAAAATTCTTTTGGTCTGAATCTCAATAGAAGTCATTCACATAGTTGAAACATCACCTCTGCTCAGCACCAGTTCTCACATTACCAGACTTGAAACAACCATTTAAGGTCGAGACAAATGCCTCTCACTATGCCATTAGGGCAGTCCTCACTCAACACGGGCATCCAATGGCATATCATAGTGAGACACTTTCAGACATAGTCCATAAGTATCCCACTTATGACAAAGATATGTATTCCATTGTGCAGTCATGCCGACAATGGAAACATTACATTTTGGGGAAGGAAACGGTCATCCACATAGACCACCAACCCCTGCATTTCATATAGACGCAAGGGAATTTGTAGAATGTTCACCATAAAAAATGATCCACATACCTACAACAGTTCCATTTGAATATCAACTATAAGAAGGTAAGCACCAATAATGTTACAAATTCCCTTAGCTGACCACTGATCATGGCATTAACCACTGTGCTCAACTCTTATGGGCATGAGACTTCTAATTGGCCACTTCTCTACAAAATCAGCCCATAATTTGGCCACACATACTAGATGCTCTTGGAAGGTCATAATGTTCAATATTTTCACCTCCAGGATGCCCTGTTATGCCACCTAGGTCACCTTTGTGTTCCTTCAAGAGAGAGTGCCAAGATGATTTGGAAAGTGCACTATAGTCAGGCTGCTAGGCATTTTGGGGTCGAGAAAATGGTGGTAGTACTATACAAGTATTTCTATTAGCTGAATCTTCGACAGGATGTCAAAAAGTACATTAAATCCTACACAACTTGTGCCATTGCCAAACCAACCATCAATAATCAAGGCCTCTACACTCCACTGCCTACCCCTAGTTGACCTTGGGAATCCATCTCCATGGATTACATGTCGAGCCTTCCTTCTAATAAGTTTGGCAATGACTATGTTTTTGTGGTCATCGATAGATTCTCGAAGATGGCCATTATGGTGGCCTGCAAGAAGAATATCTTAGTAGAAGCCACTGCTAAACTCTTCTTTGAACGAGTGTGGGTACACTTTGGGATCCCACAATCTATCATCTCAGATTGGGACAAAAGTTTCCTTAGTGCATTTTGTTCCAATCTCTATTCGATGCTGGACACCAAGCTCACTAAGTCCACAACCTTCCATCCCTAAACTGATGGCCAGACAGAGGTTGTCAACAGGATGATTATACACATTATGCACATGTATAACTCAAAACATCCACGCACATGTTATGAGAGCTTCCCCTATGTTCAGCACAACTATAACTAGGCTCTCCACAACTTGACTGGCCACATCCCTTTTTAGGTGGGCTTGGGATTCCAACCACTATGTCCCATTGATGTGGCCATGCCATTTGCAGCTACTCAGGTAGATTTGGCTCATGTCTAGTACAAAACAGATTAAAAGAAAAACTTCATTGAGCACATCCAACATATCCACCAGTAGGTCCATGAGATTCTTGAGAAATCAAATGCCAAGTACAAGTAGCGACATGATCAACATCGGGTGCCATATAAGTTTGAGGTGGGCAACGAAGTCCAGTTTCAGTTGCAAAAGGAATGCCTTAATGGAGCCTATCGGAAACTCAAACCACTCCGATGTGGTCCTTACACCATTACTAAGGTTGTGGGAGACAATACATTTGAGCTTAGCATTCCCCCATTCCTTGGTCTGCACCCAATGTTCAATGTGGACCACCTTCGGCCATACTTTCCACCATTACTAGACACATCCGACATTATAGAACAGCTCACACCAATAGAGTTAAATCCAGATTGCATGGAACAAGCTACAACTAATCAGATCATGGACACGCAAATCAAGCACACTCACCAACAGAAGATCCAACTTCATCGAGTTGTCAAATCAGACCAACTCCTTCACGAGGGCAAGTGGTTCACCAGGGACTGAGTTCAACAGAAGTTTCCTCATCTCATGGAGGAACTCAATGCAATGGAGACCACTACTTCTTAAGGGGGGAAGAATGATCCAGGTAGATATTGGTGGCCACCTGCCAATTCCACTTGGAACCCCACCATTTTTTCTCTCAGTTTTCAGTTTCCTTAATTGGAGCACAATTTACTATTTTTAGCAGTTTTCAAGTCCTGAACTTCCAGAGCCATTTTGTGGCCCTAAACGACATTTTTTTGGGAAACCTGAGAGCCACATCGATCCATGATCCCAAAGTTGTATTCCTCGAATAGATATTTCTAATGAGGTATTGTGCATGTCAAATGGAGATAATATGCCATAGTTAGGACCCAAAAAAGTTGATGTACCAATTTATCCAAAACAGGGCCCATAGTTTGATGCTTCATCTCCTAGGGTTAGGTTTTATGATTTTTAGGGTTTTCCATTATTTCTCAATAATAAATAGGCCTTCGATCCTCATTGTAAAATAGTTCAAAGGTATGTAGCCGCCACATCTCTCGTCAAAGATAAGCTACCATCACCCAAGCTAGTTTATTTCCATTTCTATTTGTAAGCATATTTCAATATTTTACATTAATGAAATGAAATATTATTTCTAATGCATCTTGTATTTATGGTTATCTCTATAGTTTGTTGCGTTCCTGTTTAAATCCAGATCAATCCCATAGTGGAAGGTTGAGAGGGGGATGGTGAAAGACCAAGCACTCCTCCCACCATGGGTGGGAGGATTTTTGGGCGCCTAGAGTAGTGGAGATCCATAGGATCCCCTATGGTGCTCTAGTAAGTGTGTGAAAATATTATGAAGGGGGATGTCTAGCTAACCAAATTATGCACACAAAGAAAAATTGAAAAATAAAAGGGTTAGTTTTCCCTTTAAACTCTTAATGTGTGAAACAATAAAAAATTGCATTATATTTTCACGTGTGAAAAAGCCTAATGACCTAACATCCTTCCACTCAATCAATAAATGTGCCTTTCGAAGATTTTTACAATAGTGGGGTCTCAATCCATCAGAAAGAAAATTAAAAAAGGTATGGAAGGATGGTTATAATGATGGTTATTGGGGCTACATCTCGAAGAAACCGTTGACGCTTCCAACGATCGTTAGAAATTGCCTCCATGTGCAAGTGCTCTCGCATTTGCCACCTATAGGGAAAGATGTCCTAGATTGGGCCACTAAGTTACCTATGCCCAGTGGGGATGAAAGAATCTTAATTTTTGGTTATAAAAATTGGACTTGAACCCACTACCAAGAATTAGGAGATCCAAGGAGGGTCACGATAGTCTACCTTCTAGGCCTTACCCCCTTCATGGGTTTCTTCTTATCATTGGATTTTAATACTTAGTTTTGTGGGATTTTAAGCTCCCTAAAAAGATTACTTTTATGTGTCAATGTAAACAACCATAACATATTATTTGGATGCCATCCCCCATGGTCCTAAGATGAACTATAAATTATTTTGTGGCCCCTATATGGAAATTAAGTGAGTTTAAGGTTTCTTTTAAGGAGTCTTACTTCACTTAAGGTGTGCCAAATGAAATTAAAATGAACCAAGTAAAAATTTCTAATGGTATAATATGTTTACAAATTTTAGATGAACTCACTATGTGAGTGATGTGTGTTCAAGGTGAAAATGTTGAACACGCACAATGTGTTTGCAATAATGGATATTGCTTAATCCATTATAATTCCCCCCAAATTAGACTATTAATGTTGTACCTTGAAGAAATGAAAGATATGTGTATAATCAAATGCTTACTCCTTCCTATTGAACTATGTGACCATATACGGAAATGGAAAGGTGGGTTCACCAAAAGGTGTAAGAGGGGAGAGCCTACTCTCTTTCTTTACTAACACCACTTCTGGTCCCAATATAATTGGTTGTAAAACAAGAAAAGATGTGTGTATAAAGGGATGTTTACTCCTTCCTAATTAAACTATGTGTTAATTTCCAATTACTAGGGAAATGGAAAAGTAATGCTTTCATAAACGTTTTGGATTCCTTGCATATTCAAAAAATAGTGAAAGGGGGAAGATCCTACTCTCTTTCTTAATAACACCAATCCTAGTCCCAACTTACAAATTTAAAGCAAAAAAAAAAATATCTACTATAATGGTTAAAGCATAAACAAAGTCTATCTAGCATGAAAAAAAATTGTAGGATTGTAATAAGTTCACTAAACGATGTCTATTACTCAGGAAATGGAAATTACAATGCAAAAATGGCTTGTTGTCTTTACAATCACGGGTTTTTTCTACACAAATTGTTAATGACAGAGAACATAATGCAAAGAAAGAGAAAATAGGCCTGCAAACAACCAACAAAATTACAAAGACAACAGTATGGTTTCCAATTTTGTGTATTGGAAATCAAAGCAAGGTGTCCCAATTCCTCTTTCTTTGCAATCAGTTTCTACCTACAAAGAGTCACACAAAACAAATGATGTGAGTGGTTAAACATAAGCCAAACAATGTACTATAATTGATGGAAAACAATGCATATAAACTAAACTAAACAATGGAAGAAACACAAAGAATAATTAGAAACAAAATAAACAAAGAGTATGGGGAGGGGATTCCTATTATTAGTTGCTGGTGGTAGAGACACAATAAGTGTTGAAGATGCTTGAAAAGAAGAAATAAGGGTAATGGTCCCCTTTGTCTCTCAACAAGGATTTCCTTCTCGAGTCTTCTTGTAAACTCTCCCTTTTAATGAAGTGTGGAAAAACTCTCAAACAAATGATGGGATCCTTCCTCTATAATGTAATGCTTGATTGCTTGGGTAAATTTTGGCAGCATAATAATACATAAACGTTTCTTATGTTTTGGCTCTCCATTCCCTTGAATTTATAGAATTTGAATTAACTCCTTCCCTCATTGGCTCATTAATTAAGAAGAGACTTGGGGAAGTACAAGAAGATTCCCTTGGGGGCTAATATCTTCTCCAATTAAGACTGATGAGGATTGAGATGCAGTTGGTCGACCCTCTATTATCAGAGGGAACTGACCCAATTCATGTAATGTGGTTCTAGGATGTTAACTTGGCATTTGGGTGAACCCTCGTGGCGATCGAAGGGAAAATCGTGATTGTCTGTGAGGGAATGGTAAAACTCTCTTTTGGCACACACGCGAGGTTTAATTTTTTTCCAATTGACATTAGAGAACCTTTAGATTTTGGTAATTATTATGTTTCCAATAGAAAATGCTACACCTTCTACATGCTTCTTTTGATTATGAGCATTATCTCAGTTGTAAAACTGTGTGTGTGATTTTTCCATATTAACAATTGTTTTTGAGTTGTTCCAACTCTTATTTAAAAAGAAAAAAAAATCCTATTCTAATATTTCACAAAGGTTTTCCTTCTCATTTAACTATTCTATCAAAAACTTCTTTATCCTTTTAGATTCCTCTACTTCACCCTTGAGAGCAAGAATAATCTCTTCATTTATATTTTTGTCTTGGATTTGCTAGATTAGTTGACTCTCCCTCTTTCTAAGGGTCTTTATTTATTTTAATGCACTTATAATTTATCCTTCAAAATATATTTTTTCTTTAGTTTCTTCCATTTCATCAAAGAAAAAAAATTCACCTCTTTTATCATTAGTTACATTTTCATTTCTTTCAAAATCACTTTCTTCTTTTGAGAAAAAAAAAAATCTTCTTGTCACCTCACTTCTTCTTTTGATTCTTATTCTTGAATCTTGGTTCGCCATCACTATCATTCATTTTTTCATAGGACATTTAGAAGCATAATTTCCTACTCTTCCACTTTCAAAACACTTGAAAGGGTGCTTAAATTTGAATTTATTTATTCCTCCTTTTAGCTTTATGAAAAACTTTGCTTCTTCTTTATCAAAATTATGATTGGAGTACGCTTGATCTTTATGCCTTTTCCCTTCTTTGGTTTCTTGGAATGTTTCTTCCTTAATTCTTTATTTGTTTTCTTTTATCCTTAACTCATATGTTGAGAGTGTTCCATAGTACATCCGTGTTCATTTTACCCATATCTAACAATTCTTCAACAGTTGATACTTTTGGATTAAATCTTAACAGAAGAGATCTCTGTAACACCCTCCTCCCACATCTACCCAAGTAACTGGCCAACTAGGGTAAACATTTGATGAGAGAATACTATGATTGGATTCAACCTCCTTATTAACCTTAAGGAACTAGAATTGAAGGAAACACATCATACAAACTTTCTACATCAGCTACAGGACCCCTAAGAACCATTTCAACACTTTTTGTATCCAATGCCTCAGTCTGACTGAGGTTTTAGACCTCTTCACCTCTGAACTCTCTCATGTTATGGGTGTGACAACATCGAGGAGACTTTGGATGCACTCATGACAAGGCATGACATCGTCTAAGGACTATTTTTGCTAAGTGTTGTGCTAGCATCCCTAGGATTTGAGCCACTTTTTCAGGCCTAGAACCAAGGTCACTGCTCAAAATTGAATGACACCTTCAGAATAGAAAGATAACAATGAAACAATGATGCAATTTTAAATACTTGAACAAGCCCTCGATTGGACTCCTACTAGCCATGACTAGAATTTTTTCAAACATATCACAAATATGTAATGTACATGTGTAAACAACTAATCTAATCATAAGGGTCTCATACTCATCTACGAATTTCTAAGAAGCAATGATGCCTCAACACATTAGTTGTAGTTTCATCCATTATTTCATAGATACAGTGATCCTTGATATACAAGTAAAAACATGATGAGATCCATACATAGCCACTGTCATAATACATATTCATAACCAACATAATAGGGACATAAATACCAAAGAAAAAACAATCATATAATCCACATATAAACCAGTAATATACTCATAATATAACGAGGAGAAATAAACTCATATTAATGGTGCAAAGGCCAACCAGTTGTGGGAATTCCATGAACCACCTGATAGTAGACGTGGATGAGCCAAAACTCTCTTCAACGAGTTACCCCCATGCCATATTCCAAGGATTAATATGGTATCTCATAAAACACATCATTCGAAAACCATTCGGGGCTTCCAAAGCTCAACCACTTCAACCCATCAAACAATGATTCCACCTCATGGTTGGACATCAAAAAACCATCATCAAATTAGTCTCTACACAAGCCTTCCAGGGCTCTATAGTGTTTGTACCAACCAAGGCTATTAGGGTAGTAACTCAACCCACAACTTATTCTGGGCTTCCAAAGTTTTTTTCCAACTAGGGCTTCTAGGACTAGTAACTCAACCCACCTAGCGTTTCTAAAGCGTTTTTCTAACTAGGGCTTCTAGGACTAGTAACTCAACCCAAGCTATTACAGGGCTTCTAGAGTTTTTGTCCAACCAGGGCTTCGAGGAACTAGTAACTCAACCCAAGCTAAGGAAACATGAGAACCAACAAGAAGAAAAAATAAATAAACCCACAACACCATGGCTATCCAGGGAATGGAAAGGCTAGGAAAATCCACTATCAATCCAGGCAATCATCCATGCTAGTGACAGATCATAACCAACAAACCACATGCATATGCCATGGATGCCAAAACTAGTGAGGAAAACATACATGCAACTCAATACATGTGACAAAAACCTGGTGTAGTCGTTAATCTTGATGTCCTCTTACGCTTTCCAACTCTTCCTATGCCTTCTTAATCCAAAACTCTGAGTATGCCACACCCTCCAAGAGTGCTACAAGAATATTATAAGTGTCCAAGAGTGAGAGAGACATAGAATAATGAGGGATCTCCAAAAATGAATTGAAAAAAAAGTTTACAAACTGATCCTTAGAAGCCTTTTTATCAATTAAGCCTCTATTTTCTTCATTTTCCATTATTTTCCTTCAATTTCCTCCTCACATGCATCCTGTGACCTTTCCCCTTCATTTCCTCCTAATTTCCATTACTTTCATAAATAAATGTGCCAAAAATGCCATATTTCCTTTCCAAAGCCTTAGCCATTTCCTTTGCTAATTTCCTTAGCCATTAATCAACCACAAGTGATCCACATCACTATTTTTTTTCCCAACATTTAGCTTGGAATAAGTGTCCCATCAATTGTGGTTATTATTTTTACTTTATTAACTTATATTACATGGAATTTTCACCAAGTTTGTTACAGAACCCTCCCCCTTGGGGGAACACCATCCTCGGTGTTCAACAACACCTATAATCACAAGACTATTGTAAACAAAACATATTGTTGATGGAGATTGTAACTTAGCTAGTCACAGTATTTACAATGATCAACTTGCTGAGAAGTAAACCACATAAAAACATAACAAGTATAACATCATAATGGCATGAAACCAATACCTCTTATTGGAGCTTTATAACATATCTCATGGCGATATTTACATCCATATACATATGTACATATACCAAATATCACAAAAACATGTGCCAAAAGTATATACCAAAACATCATACCAAAATTGCTTTGCCTCAATTGGAAAAAAATGAAGGATACATAACCCACATCTGATCCTCCATCTCCCATATAGCTTCATCGGGCCCAAATTACTTCCAATGCACCTTAACCTACTCGATTGCTCAGTTCTAGAGCATGAGCACCTTTTTAACATACTTATTAAGCAGTGACACTTGGAAAACATCATGGACTTTGACTCTTGAAGGCAGTGCAAGTCGATAGGCTACTGGCCCAATCCTCTCAATAATATCGAAGGGTCCACAAAATGGGGGTGCTAACTTGGCACATGATCTAATCTGTAAGGATCTCTTCTTTGGTTTGATGCACAAGTACACCTACTCCCCAAACTGGAACTCCTTAAACAACCTATTCTAATCTGCATAACTCTTCTGCCTATCCTGTGTTGCCTTTAAATTCTTCTTTATAACATGCATCTCTTGCTCCATGTCTGCCAACATGTCCATTCCAATAAACACCCTATTAACTGGATCACTACAACTAATGGGAGTATTGCAACTCTGCCCATACAATGCCTCAAATAGACTCATTTTCAAATATTCCAAATACCCATTGTTGTAATAAAATTCTATGAGTGGAAGATACTCTTCCCACTTTTGTTGCTAATGCATTAAGTACATCCTCAACATTTTCTCCAATATCTTGTTGACCCTCTTAGTCTGTCCAACTGTTTGTAGATGATAATTTGTACTGAAGGCCAACTTTATGCCTAAACTTGCAAACAACTCCTCCAAAAACTTGGAAGTGAGCTTTACAACCCTGTCTAACACAATCTTCTTTGGAACTCCATGCAATCTGACAACATATGTAATTAATACATGTGCTACCTCGCTAGCTAAGAATGTATACTTCACTGGAATGAAGTGTGCAACATTTTTTAACTTTTCCACAAAAACCATGATGGAATCATGTTGTCTCACTGTCCTCGGAAAACTTGTCATAAAATCCATGGAAATGGCCTCCCATTTCCTTTCTGGAATTGAAATCGGTTGTAGCAATCCACCTAGATGCTTACACTCTCTCTTCACACGCTGACAATCGAAACACCTTGGCACAAATTTGGTTGCACCCTTCTTCAAATTCATCCAATAATAAAATTTCTTCGTTGCAATCAACATCTTCTAGTAGCCTAGGTGACACGAATATGGTTTTGCTTGAAACTCCCTCAATATCACCTTCTTGTTCTCACTACTGTCTAGCACATATATCCTATCCCTAATTTTAACCAATCCATCTACTATAAGATAATAGTCCACATCATGTGAACCTACACATACACCCATACCTATACCTATACATGTACTACTACATGCACCTGTACCTATGATACTACCTGTCCTTGTACTTGTACCACCACATCTACCTGTAACTGTACTCTACTACAACTTGTGCATAATCTCTATATACCTGACATCCTGTTGAATTTCTTGCAAGATCCTATCCTATAAGTCTACCCCATAGGAGCTCATAGCTACGAAGTGATTTACTTGTATCAACCTGCTAAGAGCATTTGACACCTTGTTCTCTTTACCTTTGATATACCTTATCTCAAAATCAAACTCACTGATCGTGGTCAACCATCAAGCTTGTCTACCGTTCAGGTTCGGTTGGCAAAATACATACCACAAACCACTATGATCACTCATAAACACAAACGTCCTTGCTAGAAGATAGTCCCTCCACATCTTCAATGCATGTATGATCAATGCCAACTCAAGATCATGTGCGGGGTAGTTCTACTCGTTCTCATTTAGTTTTCACAACTCATATCATACCACCTGTCCATCTTGCATAAGGGCTCCACCAAGTACTTTCTTGCAAGAATTTGTGCATACTACAAACTCTTTTTCCAGATCTATAATATTTAACATTGGTGCAAGTGTCAACAACTGCTTGAGCTACTCAAAACTAGCCTCACACTCCTATGTTCATTCAAACTTCTTACCTTTTCTTTACAATTATGTGATAGTATAAGCAATCTGCAAGAAGTTCCTGATGAACCTCTGATAATAACCTGCCAACCCCATGAAAGATCTCACCTCATCCACATTCATGGGAACTACCCACTCCATGATGGCCCTTATCTTTTATGGATCCACTATTATTTGCTCCTTGGAAACAACATTTCCCAAGTAGTGTACCTCAATCTGAAAGAAGATGGACTTGCTGAGATTAGCATACAACTTATGCTCTCTCAACAAACTCAAAACTACTGCTAAATGCTCGACATTCTCCTCCTCATTTTAATAATATACCAATATGTCATCAATGAAAACAATAACAAACTTATCCAAATACAGACACAACACACTATTCATCAAGCACATAAATGTAGTTGGAGCATTACTCAAACCTAATGGAACTACAACAAACTCATAATTCCCATACCTAGTCTGGAAATTTGTCTTCTAAATGTCCTCTTTGATGCATTCCTGGTGGTATCCGGATATGAGATCAATCTTCGAGAACACTGATGCTCCCTTCAACAAATCAAATAAGTCATCGATCCTTGGTAATGGAAACTTGTTCTTAATGGTAACTTTGTTCAACTACCTGTAGTCAATGCATAATCTGAGACTACCATCCTTTTTCTTCTCAAACAATATTGGTGCACCCCATGGTGATACACTTGGCCTAGTGTATCACTTATCCAACACTTCCTTCAACTGTAGCTTCAACTCTAACAACTCAAATGTACTCATCCTATAAGGTGCCTTTGATGCCAAAGCTACCCCTGACACAAATTAAATAAAAAATTATACCTCCCTGTGAGGTGGCAACTTTGAAATGTCCTTAGGAAATATATCATCAAGCTGTTGCTGGGTACCTTGTCAAAACATCTACATCCTCAACCTCCTTACATTTGTCACTAGAAATATGCACTACAAATAACATACACCCTTTTTTGTGACTACGCTTTGCTTGCATAGCCATCACTGTCCTAATTGATGTGGATTTCTTATTTCCTTGTAATACCCTTGGTTAACCATTATCATCCACACACTCAATGGCTTTTGCATAACAATCCACCTTGGTTATATGAAGGTACAACCAATCCATGCCCAACAACATACTGTATGATCCCAATGGTAATACATTCAAATGTGTTACAATAGGCATACCATTCAAATCAAATGCACAAGTTATTGCCCAATGATGAACTTGCTTCTTCATACCTGTAGCCAAGTGCACTAGCCAAGATTTTGCATGCAATTCCTTACTCAAACCACACTTATCCAACAAGTTAGGACTAACATAGTTATAATAAGATCCAGTTTCAATCAAAATAGAAATAAATTGATCACAAATCTTACTTTCCATCTCAATGATAGATCCCTGATGGTCTGCCTATTTTTTATCCAATGTTGCATAAATATGAGGAATGCTCTAACCAACATCCCCAACAGTCTATGCCTCTTATGCACTATATTTTTTAGGCCTACCACCCTGATTCTGTGGACAATCTCTCCTGCAATGATCTTTGCCACAAGTCCAAAACTCTATATTCTTCCAGCCTACATCCTTGTTTTGTTCCTCAGATTGATTCCCATGTCCTTGTTCAAATGAATTGAACTTATTAGGTAGCGCTACATTCTCTTTATTACCTAAATCCTGATTTCTTTCTCACTTCTTGTCCCACTTTCCTTTGTTCTTTGCATTACCCTTCTTGTCTGTCTTAGTCTCAAAACTACATTTTGATTGTTCAAAGCAATGGTTTAGTTGTTATATGGCCTCCTCCAATGATCTAGGCTCATAAAACTCAATCCTTTCTTTGAATACCATTGGTAACCTTCTAGTGAATCTTTGAATCTTGGTCTTCTCCTCCTTGAGGTAAGGCACATCTCAGCAACTCCAAGAACTTGCTATAGTACTCATCATCTTTCATAGATCCCATCTTTATCTCATAGAATTCATTTTCCTTATCCTAAAAGTATATCTCTGATAGGTACTTATTCTTGAATAGCCACTCAAATGCATTCCAAGTTAGGTCATCCTCATGTATAGCTCTGACATTCTTCACATCTTCTCACCAAATGTTTGTTTTACCTCTGAGACTGAATGTATCTATTATGGCTTTCATGTTGTTTGAGTAATCATGCAACCTAAAGAAATTCCTTATGCCAATCAATCATGCTTCTACATCCTGTGATTTCTTCATCTCTCCATCAAAAGGTGGATTTTATTTCTTACAAATACTCCCTATTGCTCCTCCTGTATGGATGATAACAATGTCGATAATCATGCCTATCATAACATGAACTAGAATAGTACATGTGTCTATCACCTATCCTATTTGAATTATCCAAAAATCTGCCATATCTAACCATGTCATCTCTATATGACCTATGACCACCATGTGACCTGCTGTCATATGCCCCATTAGTTTTTCCCTCTTGCTCATGGTTGATCTGAAGTTGTCTCTGTCACTGCAATTATGAAAAACTTTGAAGTATATTTGCATTTACCTCTTCTAGTTTCTCCTGTGCTTGTATGATTTGGTCATTGTGTGCCTTACAACTCCTTATTTCTTCCTTTAAGCTTCTTAGTGTGTCTGCCAAAACAAAAGAAATCCCAACACCATGCTTCTCATATGACCCATAGGGAGAGTCTCAGGAACTATATTCTACCATCTTGTTAGTCATCTTTGATACTCTTCCTCTAAGGTATATCATGTCAGCTAACCAAATCACAATAAACCAATGTACCTCACCATAATTCAGGGAGGATACCTCGTCTGCAAACCAAAAAATCAGTGTGATACATGTATAACATAATCACGACAACATATAGAAATATAACACATAAGAATATAAGCATATGACCATCTGTCTAGCTAGAGTTGACTCAAAAATGCATGGACATATGAACTACACATACCATGACCTCATGCATGACAACAATAACCATACCAACAGACACTGACAATACATAAGCATAAAAAGCATATAACCAATCATAAACTTATGACGACATACTCCACAACAACACCATCACTTCTCATAGCAACATCAATACAACCCATACCCATACCATACAAATGAGACTGACATGAATGCATGACCAACACATAGCCCATCCAGTCCAAGGGGTCAACCATTATCTAATACCACTCTATAACACCCTCCTTCCACATCTACCCAAGTAACTGGAAAATCAGGGTAAACATGTGATGAGAGGCTACTATGATTGGATTCAACCTCTGAGGAGACCATAAGGAAATGGAATCAATGGAAACACATCATATAGACCTTCTAAATCAGCTATAGGACCCCTAAGAATGATCCCAACACTTCTAGTAACCACCCCTAGGTCCCACTGAGTTTTTAGACCTCTCCACCTCTGAACGCTCCCATACTATGGGCCTGACAGTGTCTAGGAGGCTTTGGACGCTCTCATGGCAAGGCATGCCAGTGTTGAGGGACTGTTTTGCTCAGTGTTCTCCCATCCTCCCTAGGATTTGAACCGCTTTTTCAGGCCCAAAGCCTAGGTCACTGCCCAGAATTGAGTGACGCCTTAGAACATAAAGGTAACAATGAAACAATGATGTAATTGAAAATACTTGTACAAGCCCTTGACTAGACCCCTAGTAGCCATGACAGGCATTTTTTCACACATATCACAAATATGTAATCTATAGGTGTAAACAACAGATCTAAACATATGGGTCTCATACTCATCTAAGAATCGCTAAGAAGCATTGATTCCTCAACACATTAGTTGTAGTTTCATCTATTAAGTCATAGATGCATTCATCATTCATTTACAAGTAAAAACATGATGAGAGCCATACTTAACCACTTTCACAATACATATTCATAACCAACATAATAGGCACAGAAATACCGAAGAAACAACATCCATATAATCAACATATAAACTTGTACAATACTCATAAAATAACAAGGATAAATGACCTCATATTAATGATGCAAAGGCCAACCAGTTGTGGGACTTCCATGAACCACCTAACTGTAGACATGGCTGAGCCAAAACTCTCTTCAGCGAGTCATCCTCATGCCATATTCCAAGCATGAATGTGGGATCTCATAAAACACATCAATCCAAAACCATCCAGGGCTTCCAGAGGTCAACAACCTCAACCCATCAAATAGTGATTCCACCTCATGATCAGAAATCACAAAACCATCACCAAATTAGTCTCTAACCAACCCTTCTAGGGCTCTAGAGTGTTTGTTCCAACCAAGGCTTCCAAGACTATTAACTCAACCCACAACTTATTCTAGGCTTCCAGAGCATTTTTATAACTAGGGCTTTGAGGATTAGTAGCTCAACCCTCCTAGGGCTTCTGAAGTGTTTGTTCAACCAAGACTTCCAAGACTAGTAACTCAACCCAAGTTGTTACATGACCTCCAGAGCATTTGTCCAACCAGGGCTTCCAAGAACTAGTAACTTAACCCAAGCTAAGGAAACATGAGAACCAACTAGAAGAACAAAGAAATAAACCCACAACATCATGGCTATCTAGGAAATGGAAAGGCTAGGTAAATCCACTTCCAATCTAGGCAATCGTCCATGCTAGTGACATATCATGACCAATAAATCACGTGCATATGCCATGCATGCCAAAACTAGTGAGGAAAACATACATGCAACTTAGTAGATGCAATAAAAACCCATTGTAGTTGTTGATCCCAATGTCCTATTGCACTTTCTAGCTCTTCATGTGCCTTATTAATCTAAAACTCCAAGTATGCCACACCCTCCAATAGTGCTCCAAGAAAAATCTAAGTGTCTAAGAGTGAGTGAGAGAGAGAGAGAGAATAATGAGAGAGCTCCAAAATTGAACCAACAAAAAGTTTACAAACTGGTCCTCTAAAGCCTTTTTATCAATTAGGTCTCCATTTTCTTCATTTTCCACCTTTTTCCTTCACTTTCCTGCTCACATGCAACATGTGACCTTTCCCCTTCCTTTTCTCCTAATTTCCATTATTTTCGTAAGTAAATGTGCCAAAAATGTCTTTTTGCCTTTCCAAAGCCTTAAACATTGCCTTTGCCAATTTCCTTAGCCATTAATCAACCACAAGTGATCCCCATCACTATGATTTTGCCCAACATTTAGCTTGGAATAAGTATCCCATCAACCGTGGTTATTATTTTTCATTTATTAACTTTTATTACATGTAATTTTCACTAGGGTCATTACAATATCAATATTTTTCGAACAACAAGACCATCCTTGTGATGGGCTACAAAATTATTCTTTTTCTATGAAATTACCCTTCTTTAGTTTTAATCAAACCACCCCTTTTCCACCTTAATTTACTATAAACTCTTGTACATACACTCCAAGAAGCTCAAGGTATGAATTTTTTATTAATTAGTTATCTTATTATCATTTTTAGACTAGAGCTAAATGATGTTTAAGAGTCATTTTCACACACACACACACACACACACATATTATATGTGTATGTAATAAAGGGGCTAACTAAAATTATTGTAGAAGTACAACCATTTATTACCAAGTGTCATGTGATCAATAAGGTGGTGGAAGATTAAGGATGAAACAATAGGCATTTGGATAATTCACAAGCCTTCCAAATGAGGAGAAGAAACAACAAACTTATGTAAAAGCCTCCTCCCAAATCTAGTCAAGTAACCATCCAAATAACGTCAACTTTTGATGATAGGCTACTATGGTTGGATTCAACCTCCTAGGTGACCTTAATGAAATGGAATCGACGGAAACACATCATACATACCTTCCACATCAACTACAAGACCCCTGAGAACCATCCCAACACTTCTGGTAACCAACCCCTGGGTCCCATTGCGGTTTTATACCTCTTGATGTCTAAACATTCCCATGATATGGAATTGGATACATCCAAGAGGATTTGGATGCTCTCATGACAAGGCATGCCAATGTCCAGGGACTATTTTTCTCAGTGTTGTGCCAGTGTCCCTGATATTTGAGCCACTTTTTCAGACCTAGAGCCCAGGTCACTACCCAGAATTGAATGACATCTTCTAGAAGAAAGATAACAATGAAACAATGATGCAATTTAAAATACTTCAACAATCCCTTGATTGGACTCCTACTATCCATGATAGGCATTTTGTCAAATATATCACAAATATGTAATCTATAGGTGTAAACAATAGATCTAAGAATAGGGGTCTCATACTCATCTAAGAATCATTAAGAAGCATTGATGCCTCAACAAATTAGTTGTAGTTTCATCCATTAGTTCATAGATACATTGATCATTCATTTACAAGTAAAAACATGATGAGAGCCATACATAGCCACTGTCATAATACATATTCATAACCAACATAATAGGGACAAAAATACAAAAGAAAAAACAACCATATAATCCACACATAAACCAGCACAATACTCATAAAATAACAAGGAGAAATAACCTCATATTAATGATTCAAAGGCCAACCAGTTGTGCGACTTCCACGAACCACCCGACCATAGACATGGTTGAGACAAAACTCTCTTTAGCCAGCCACCCCTATTCCATATTCCAAGCATGAATGTGGGATCTCATTAAACACATCAATCCAAAACCATCCAAATCTTCCAAAGGCCAACCACCTCAACTCATCAAATAGTGATTTCACCTCACAGTTGTTCATCACCAAAACCATAATCAAATTGGTCTTTATCCAATCTTTCCAGGGCTCTGATTGTTTATTCAAACCAAGGCATCGAGGACTAGTAACTCAACCCACAACTTATTCCAGTCTTCCAGAGCATTTGTCCAACAAGGGCTTTCGGGATTGGTAACTCAACCCACCTAAGGATTCCAGAACATTTTTCCAACCAAGGCTTCCAGGACTAGTAACTGAACCCAAGTTGTTATAGGGCTTCAAAAGCATTTTTCCAACTAGGGCTTCCAGCAACTAATAACTCAACCCAAGCTAAGTAACTCAACCCAAGATAAGGAAACATTAGAAACAACAAGAAAAAATAAAGAAATAAACCCACAACACCATGACTATCCATAAAATTACAAAGGCTAGGCAAATCCACTATGAATCTAGGCAATCCTCCATGCCAGTGACAAATCATGACCAATAAAACACATGCATATGCCATGCATGCCAAAAATAGTGAGGAAAACATACATGCAACTTGATACCTACAAGACAAACCCATTGTAGCTACTGATCCCGATGTACTCTTTCACTTTCCTTCTCTTCCTTTTTATTCTTGATCCAAAACTCTAAGTATTCCACACCCTCCAATGGTTCTCTAAGAAAACTCTAAGTGTCCAAGAGTGAGAGAGAGAGAGAGACATAATCATGAGAGAGATCCTAAAACTAAACTGACAAAAGGTTACAAATTGATCCTTAGAAGCCTTTTTGTCAATTAGGCCTCTATTTTCTTCATTTTCCATTATTTTCCTTCAAGTTCCTCCTCACATGAAACATGTGACCTTTCACCTCCCTTTCCTCATAATTTCCATTATTTTCATAAATAAATGTGCCAAAAATACCTTTTTTCCTTTCCAAATCCTTAGCCATTACCTTTTCCAATTTCCTTGGTCATTAATCAACCACAAGTGATCCCCATCAGTATGTTTTTGCCCAACATTCAGCTTGGAATAAGTGTCCCATCAACCCTGGTTATTATTTTTCCTTTATTAACTTTTATTACATGGAATTTTCACTAGGGTTGTTACAAAACCCTCCCCCTTGGGGGAACATCATCCTCGGTGTTCAAAAACACCTATAACCATAAGATTGTTGTAAGTAAATCATATTGCTGCTAGAGCTTTATAACTTAGCTCGTTGTGTTATTTACAATGATTAACCTGCTGAGAAGCAACCAACATGAAAACATAATAAGCATAACATCATAATGACATGACACCCATATCGCTTATTGGATCTTTATAACATATCTCATGGCGGTATTTACACCCATCTACATATGTACATATACAAAACATATACCAAAAATATATACCAAGACATATACCAAAACACCATACTAAAACTGCCTTGCCTCAATTGGTAAACAAGGAAGGATACATAGCCGCATCTGATCCACCATCTCCCATGTAGCTTCATCAGGCCCAAATTTCTTCCATTGCACTTTAACTTGCTTGATTTCTCGCTTATGGAGCACAAGCACCTTTTTCTGCAATATACACTAAGGTTCCTGCTAGAATTCTCCATCTGGCTCCACCTACAATACAAACCTGTCAATCACATGATCAACATATTTAACATACTTCTTAGGAAATGACACATGGAAAACATCACAAAATTTCGTTGTTGGAGGCAGTGCAATTTGATAGGCTATTGGACCAATCCTCTCAATAATACTAAAGGGTCCACAAAATCGGGGTGCTAGCTTGGCAAGATCCAATCTGCAAGGATATCCTCTTTGGTCTAATGTGAAAGTACACCCGTTCCCCAACCTAGAAATCCTTGAACAACCTATTTCAATATGCGTAGCTCTTCTTCCTATCCTGTGGTGCCTTTAAATTCTTCTTTATAACCTAAATTTCCTATTCCATGTCCACCATGTCTGGTCCAATCAAAACCCTGTTAACTAGATCACTCCAACTAATGGGAGTATTACAACTCCACCCATACAATGCCTCAAATGGATTCGTCTTCAATGATTCTTGATACCCATTGTTGTAAGAAAACTCTACCATTTCAAGATACTCATCCCACTTTTGATGTTGATGCATCACGTACATCCTCAACATTTCCTCCAATATCATGTTGACCCTCTTTGTCCATCCATCTGTCTATGGATAATAAGTTGTATTAAAGGCCAACTGTGTGCCCAAAGCTACAAACAACTCCTTCCAAAACGTGGAAGTGAACTTCGCATCCTTGCATGCCACAATATTCTTTGGAAATCCATGCAATCTAACCACATCTCTAATGAATATCTGTCCTACATCACTATTTGAGAATGTAGACTTCACTGGAATGGAATGTGCAACCTTTTTCAACCTATCCACAACAACCACGATGGAATCATGTTGTCTTAGTTCCCTCGGAAAACATGTGATGAAGTCCATGGAAGTAACCTCCTATTTCCATTCTAGAATCGCAATCGGCTATAACAATCCACCTAGATGTTTGCACTTTTCCTTCACCCTCTGAAAATCAAAACACCTGGCCAATAACACTGCTACATCCTTCTTTAGATTCGGGAAATAATAAAATCTCTTCATTGCAGTCAATGTCTTCGAATAGCCTGGGTGTCTTGAATATGGTTTGACATGAAGCACCCTTAATATCACCCTCTTGAGCTCACTATTGTCTGGCACATATATCATGTCTCTGAATCTAACCAATCCATATTTTGTAAGGCAATAGTCCACATCTTATGCACCTACACATGTACCTGTACCTATACCACTACTTGTACCTATACCTATACTACTACCCATACCTATACCACCACATGTACCGATACTTGTACTCTTTTGCAACCTGTGCATAATTTCCATATACCTGACATCCTACTAACCTACCTGCAAGATCCTATCTTGTAAATATGTCCCATAGGATCTCATAGTTTCTAAGTGATTTACCTATATCCATCTACTTAGGTCATCTACCACCTTGTTCTCTTTACCTTTGATATACCTAATCTCAAAATCGAACTCAATGATCATGGCCAACCACTAACCCTACCTACCATTTAGGTTTGGTTGGTCAAATAGATACCTCAAACCACTATGATCACTCATCAACACAAACCTCCTTCCCAGAAGATAGTGCCTCCACATCTTTAATGCATGTATGATTGTTTCCAACTCAAGATCATGTGAGGGGATGTTCTGCTCATGCTCATTCAGTTTTCTTGCCTTATGCATACCACCTATCCATCTTGTGTAATGAATCCACCAAGTCCTTTCTTGCAAGCATCTGTACATACTACAAACTCTTTATCTAGATCTGCAAACCTTAACACTGGTGCATGTGTCAACAACTGCTTGAGTTGCTCAAAACTAGCCTCATGCTCCTACTTCCATTCAAACTTCTTACCTTTTCTCTGAAATGATGTGATAGGATAAGTAATCTACCAGAATTTTCTAATGAACTTTTAGTAATAACCTACCAACTCCATGGTGGCCCTTATCTTTTCTAGATCTAATGCAATCCCCCCTTGGAGACAACATGTCCCAAGTAATGTACCTCATTCTAAAAGAAACTACACTTGCTAAGCTTAGCATACAATTGATGCTCTCTCAATAATATCAACACTATTGCTAAATGTTGCACATGCTCTTCTTCATTTTTAGAATATACCAACATGTCATCAATGAATACAATAACAAACTTGTCCAAGTACGGACACAACACACTATTCATAAAGCACGTAAAGGTAGCTAGAGCATTGGTTAAAATAAATGGAACTACAACAAACTCGTAATGCCCATACTTAGTCTGGAAAGATTTCTTGTACATGTCTTCTTCCTTAATGTGTACCTGATGATATCTAGATCTCAGATCAATACAACATTGTTGCTCCCTTCAACTAATCAAGCAAGTCATCAATCCTCGATTACAGATACCTATTCTTGATGGTCACTTTGTTCAACTTCCTATAATTAATGCATAATCTAAGAGTACCATCCTTCTTCTTCACAAACAATACGGTGCACCCCATGGTGACACGCTTGGCCTAATGTATTCCTTATCCAACATTTCCTTCAATTGCAGCTTCAAATATTCCAACTCAAGTTTACTCATCTTGTAAGGTGCCTTTGATGTTGGAGATGTCCTTGGCATTAACTCAATAGAAATATCTACCTCCCTATGAGGTGGAAACTCTGAAATATCCCCGAAAATACATCTTGGAACTATTGTAGAACTGGGTACCTTCTCAAACCATCTACATCCTCAACCTCCTTACTTTTGTCACTAGAAATGTGCACTGTGAATAACACACACCCTTTCCTGTGACTACACTTTGCCTCCATAGTTGTCATCATCCTAACTGATGTTTCTTTCTTCTTACCTTGCCAAACTCTTTGTTCCCCAATCTCATCCAGCACTCAATGGATTTGTCATAACAATCCACCTTGGTTATATGAAGGTACAACCAATCCATGCCCAATAACATATTGTATGATCCCAAAGGTAATACATTCAAATGTGTTGTGGTAGGAATACCATTTAAATCAAATGCACAAGCTATTACCCAATGATGAACTCTCTTCTTTGTACCTGTAGCCAACTGCACTAACCAAGCTTGTTCATGCACTTCTTTATTCAAACAACAGTTATCCAACAAATCAGGACTAACATAACTATAAGATCTAAGGTCAATCAAAATAGAAATAACTTGATCACAAAGCTTACCATCCATTTCAATGGTAGATTCCTGATGGTCTTCATGTTTGTTATCCAATGTTGCATAGATACGAGGAACACTTTGACCAACATCCCCAACAACATGTGCCTCCCATGCACTATATATATGAGGCCTACCACCCTGATTCTATGGAAAATATCTCCTATGATGATCTTTGCCACAAGTCCAAGACTCTATAGGATTCCAACCTACATCCTTGTTCTACTCCTCTGATCAATGTCCATGTCCTCTGTTAGATGCATTCAACTTATTAGGTGGCTCTACATTCTCTTTATTACCTAAATCCTAAGGTCTTACACACTTATTGTCCCATTTTCCTTTATTCTCTGCATTAACTTTCCAGTTTGGATAAGTCTTGGACCTACGCTTTGATTGTTCATAGCAATGCTTTAACTTCTGGATGGCCTCCTGCAATTATCTAGGCTCATTGAACTCAATCCTTTCTTTGAATTCCATTGGTAGCCCACTAGTGAATCTCTGAATCTTAGCCTTCTCCTCCTTGAGGTAAGGCACATACCTGTGTAGCTCCAAGAACTTGCTAGTGTACTCCTCATCTCTCATTGATCCCATTTTTAGCTCATAGAATTCCTTTTCCCTGTCACCAAAGTATCTCTTTGATAAGCACTTGCTATTGAATAATCTCTCAAACTCACTCCAAGTCAAGTCATCCTCATGAATACATCTAACATTATTCATGTCTTCCCACCAAATGTCTACTTCACCACTAAGACTGAATGTATCTATTTTGGCTTTCTTGTTGTCTGAGTAATCATGCAATCTGAAGAAATTCCTTGGTTACATTACCATGGGTGGGAAAATACCATGGTTAAATTTCCATTCAGATCATTACCATGGGTAAATACCATGAGTGGAAAAATACTATGGGCGTATTTCCATTCGGATCATTTGTCCCTTAGGAAGCAATGGTCCCCATTGTGTGAAGTTCCCTCTAGATAAGCTTTTGTCGAAGATGATTTGCGGATGACCAAGTCCTGTTGAAGACAAGGGTTTTGCATGGTTGAACTATAACCGAGGGTTTGTGGATGACCTGTAACCATGATGCACAAAGATCTAAGGATAGAGATACCCTATAATGCTTGTGAGCCAACTGTGATATTAACCGTGTGAGGCTAAGAAAATGGATTTGAATGGCAAGGTTTTTTCATGGTTGACCCATAACCATGATGAATGAAGAGTCGAGGATAGATATACCATGTAATGCTAGTGGGCCAACTGTTACATGGATAGTGTATGTCCAAGCAAATGGACTTTCTTGGAAAATAGTTTTGTGTTGCTGAACCATAACCATAATGAATGAGGGTTCGAGGATAGAGATACCCTATAATGAACCTCGAGATCACTTGTCGATCTATTCAGTAGAGATATGGTGGCTTATCTTTGTAAATTTTCAAAGGACCCTTTGCAATAAATATATCAAGATATCCAAGTTCCTCTATTATGCTTAATTGGAACACCCTTTCTAGGTAAGCCATATAAGCTAAAGTTGGATCCCTTCCATTTTCGGATACTCTTGCTGCTAGCGTGAGATCACCATATGATTTCTCTGTTTGTACAACATTCAAGGGTCTTCACATAACATACCTGGCCTTCTTTTTCAAGATGAATTGAAATTTCTATCTTCTCTCTAAATAGAAATAAAGGTATTTCACCACAAATCATCAAAGTGTTCATGGAGATACCAAATGGTAATAGACTGAACTAGAAAACCAAGGATAAAAGCATCATGTTGAAAAAATATATGTTCCCTTCCATCAATAGTGGTCGCCTCTATAAATAATAATACTTGTGGGAAATCATTATATGAAGCCTTTTTATTTGTAGCATGCTTCCATGACATTGGTGGAGCAATTTCAATTTCGAAATATTGTTGTTTTTTATAGTCATAGATATTCCAGAATCCAAAGAGGAACGAGGAAACAATGGCAGGAATCTGGTGACCAGGTGTCAGAGAAATAACCATCAGCCCATACAGGATAAAATACACAAAGCACATGAACATGTAGAATATAAACCAAACAAATTTGACTGTTTTCCATTGAAAGTGGTCATTGAATAGACGATGAGAGAGTAAATCATGGTTTGGATTAGTATATATGGAATCCCAATGGTAGTCTAAGAAACTACATAAGGAATAGCTGAGTACATCCTAGCTACCTTTCCTTGATAGAACATAGATCGTTGAACTCCCACAACGGGTTGCAAGTTGAAGAATTGTTGACCCTGAGGACATAGCACCTAGGACATTCCTATCGTTGAAAGTGAGAAACTTGCCATTGAGGCATGCAAGCTTCAAAGTACTGAAAGGGTTTTCCCTAGGTCAACTTCTTGGATAATGAGCTGATGTCAACAAGAAGTGACCCGTTGTAGGAGGGCCTTGATGAATCCCACATCTACGACACAGAACGAAGCAAATGATTTTGGAGGTGAAAACAATCTAATGATACAGTGTTCAGGGTGGCGGACATGAAAGAATGGAGCGTGAATGTATTGCAGTGGGTGAGACACAGGTGAATTTTCTGAATGACTTCTCTTGAACATATCAGCGACATTGGCAATGGATTGGTAGCGTTAACCCCATAGATGGATGGTGTGATGGACCAATGGTGATATTACCAGTGAAAGGAACAACCCAACCCAACTTGGATGCGAAAGGAAAGTGTCATGTTCAAGAGTGACTTGCTACCAATAAAGCTTTCTCAAGTTTTCTTCCCAATTTTCCCCAATCATTGCTGACCAGTACCTCTTTATTTTTGTCAAGCTTGAGGAGGATAACCTGTGCTTGTTCTATAATCCGCCCTTCGGGCAAACCCATCGCTATCTTTTAGCGAGCCTAGCGACAGTGAAACTCGTTCTCGTCCGTTTGGACAAGTTTGTCGCTAGTAGGTTTTAACAAGTTTAACGACAAAGACAACTCGGTCCTTTTCAATTTTAAAGAGTTTGAAAGGGATGGCAAGGAGACTCCAAAGATTATTTTTCATCATATAATCCCTTAAGTCTGAAAAAGCGTAAAATCATACGAAAGGGATGAATTTTCGATAGTTTTAACGAGCCGAACAAGACAAGCGCTCGATCTTTTTGTGTAATAATCCCTCAGGTCCAAAAATATTAAAATCTAGATGAGGGATAGCACTTCTGATGACTCTAACGAGCCGGATAGGCTAATCGCTCAGCAATATTTTCATATTTTACAATTCAGTTGAAAAGAGCTTAAAGGAGACTCGTTTTTGAGGAATGAGTGATGATTTCAAGTAGCAGCTGATTCCAGGTAAGGTTTGGAATTTTCCAATTATGGCAGTGTCACAAGGATGGCTAATAGAATCACTCTTCACAGATGTTCCTCAAAAGGGTAAATAATCAAATGGAGGTGAATGATCAGCAAAAAACTGAGTGGAGGTTATGATGAGAACACGACCAAGGCTCAAAATCTGACGATAAGGCATTCACAATGGTTATTTATCGATTCATTTTTTAATGAGCTTGAACTCTGGGGGAAACATTTGCTCATTGCTTATGTTTATTTTTTAACGAGCTTGAATTCCGCGTTAAAACTGCTCGTGATAATGGTCATTGATTCCTTGATTCACCATTAGCATTTTGTTCTTTCAAATATTGTACTACCTGTTCATTTTCTTCATCATACCGATTAGAAATGAAAACATATGCGTGATAAATGAGTTAATAACACTAATATCTTACCTGAATTACATGAATGGTAATTTAAAAGTGACTTTTACCTCTCATTTTACCATTTCATTTAAACTTGGTTTGTTGGAGCTCTGCAGGTGCTTTTCCCCCCTGATTTTCACTAGCTGATTCTGGGAGATTTTGTGGACGATTCTTGACGTCGTCTGGACCCGATAGGAGCTAAACTTGTGCTCTTCAATTGCATTCTTTTCTTTTTGAATTCTGAGCTTGTTTCCTTGCTTTGCTGAGCCTCTGGGGTTTGAGCAACTCGCCCTGGCTCCATCACACCCTTCCTTATTCAAAAGGTGTGATGCATACTGGCCTTTTCACTGACTAGTCAGTATGCATCGCTCCCAGTACACTTTCTGGGGTGCGATGGGTGCAAGGAGGAAACTTTTTGCATAGTTTTCTCATAAATTTTTGCCTGTTTTTTACCAAATCAAGATCCCGACTCTTCTTTTGTTTGTTTTTCAGAGATTCATCGGAGCAAAATGGTTGTTACATGGCGAGAATGCGAGCATGAAGAAGAGGACACAGCTGCTTTACATGATTTGGGCACAGTGGCTGCATTCCGGAATTGTGGCCTGTTGAAGTTTTTCCGCATCTCTAGCATGAGGCAACAAATCAATTTGTTGCAATATTTCCTCAATGCTTGGGATTCTATCAACTAGGTGTTCCAGATCAGGGGCAAATCGATCCCCTTGACTGTTGTGGACATCTATTTTTTGACCGGTTTATCGAGGCATGGTGCCCCTCTCTCATTATCGGGTTCTACCTGCGGGGGTGAGTCTGTGAGGGAGTATATTTGTCGGCACTGCAGAGAGGGATCTCAGCCGAGTACGGATGGTAAGATCAATATCCGAGATGTCACTGACCGGCCCTTGAGGACCATTCTGTTCACTTTTTCTAGACTGGCTGGTAGTTCTGCTCTTCACATAGCTAACAGGTCTTACATGCAGTATGCTTTGGAATGCCTTGAACCGAAGGTGTTCAACTGGTGTGATGCAATATTATATATAATGAAAGAACAACTAACCAAGGTGAAAAGTGGAAGATCCAAGAATTTCGGCTATGGTTTTATTTTGACTGCTTTCGCTTTGGAGAGGATCCCACTGATGCAGCCGCAGTACATCTCACTTGGCCTACCTCCACCGACTAAACCACGGATGCAGAGATGGGTTGACCTCATGTCTCGACATGCTGGCCAGCCTCAGATTTCCTTTTCTGATACTTTATTCGAGTGGTTCGATCATCAGGAGATGGTTTATGCCAAGTTTCCATATGCTAGCATGGATTTCCGAGGTGACTCGGATTTGGTGCTGCCAGTCGGTGAGCAGTGGAGTGCTATGGGTAAATCTTCTGACCATATCTCTGTTCATTGTTCCTTATAATGTTCTTATGCTTCCTTTAATCAATACTAATCAAAATTCATGTGCTCATGCAGATATTGGACCAGTTCGACTGGCAGTACACCGCAAAGACCCAGCGGCCGCTCCAGCAGGAGAGGCTGTGGGGAGGGCCATCCTTCATGACCTTTACATAGTCGAGACTCTTTCAGCACTACAGGACCAGGTCGAGGGGCTCACTCTTGGTATCCCGGATGTGAGGACCGATAATTTGCCTCTGCGGTTGCAGCGGAATACTACTGGAGTGTCGTGTCGATGGACTAGGCTTTTACGCATGATTGCACAGGCGGTGACTTGTTATCACCAGCATCATTAGACTAGGGTGCCCCCCAGCATTTCGAGTTTTCGGTCATTTGACCGATTTTGTCTTGGTTATAGAACATTATGTATAAAATATAAACAGTTATGTATATATTTTTGATTTTCGAAGCTTTATTTTGGTTAAGTTACATGATCCTACTGCATATATTGATGTGATGCTTCTCTTTTATAAATGTCGCAAATGTCTATCTAACACATAATTTGCCAATGAGTCTGTCAATGTGTTTAGACTTCTAGAAATATGTTGATATTGAATGAAATCGAATTGTCTTTCCAAAATCTTGACTCTTAGGAACATGCGATAAATAGCTGGATTCCATACGGAATAGATGCCAGTGAGTTGTAGAATGACAAGCTGTGAGCCTAGCCTGACAACAAGTTGGCATATGCCATGTGTGATGGCATCAGAGAGGAGTTCTATCAACGCGTTGTATTTAGTGATATTGTTTGTCGACCGACCAATACATACCCCTCTGAAACTTACTAACTCACCGCTGGGATCGAAAATGGCCCATGCCACAGAAGATAGGTTCCGCGAACTACGACTCGCTCCGTCGACATATCCAATGAATGATTCCAATAGGTTTGACATTTGCAACGAATGCAAAAAAAAGAAAATTACCTAACCAAAATAATTACTCTTAGTGAAAAAAAATGTAACAAAAGCATAAGGATTACTATGCAGAATTAAGCATAGTAACGCTTGAGGTACAACCCATTGCGAGGTTGCGCCAGTGGAATCCCATCATAGTCCATCAACTCATAGGCTCCATTTGCTAATATACACTTAACAATATAGGGACCCATTCATAACGATTTGAATTTCCCTGCTCCCAACTTATCGAATTCCTAGTCGTAAAGTAAGACCAGGTCACCTTTTGAGGAGATGCGAGGTTTGACATTTTTGTCGAACTACGCTTTGAATTGTTTCTTATGAGCTTCGTTAGATGAAGCTGCATCGCAATGGATTTCATCCAATTGGATTAGTTCCAAGAAACGAGCCTCTTCTTCTGAGGTTACAGGGAGAAGGTTGACTGCGAGTTTGAGGGATGAGATTTCACATTGAACTGGTAAGATTACTTCTAGACTATACACAAGTTGAAAAGGTGTAAATCTGGTTGCATTTCTTACCAATGTCCAGTATGCCCACAAGGCCGAGTACAGGATCAGGTGCAAATTCTGTTTATGGACTCCGATCATTCTTTGCAGCATGCGCTTCAGGACTTCGTTGATTGCCTCAACTTTCCCTTTAGCTTGCGGATAGTACGGAGTAGAGCTGTCGTGGGACAATCCTAATTTGGCAGCCAACTCAACCATCATGTGATTGCGAAAATGCGAACCATGATCTGTGACTATGTCCTGTGGAACGCCAAATTTGGAGACTACGTGATTAAAAAAGAAAAGGGCAGCCATTTCACCGTTGTTGCTTAATGTAGGCATCGCCTCGGCCCATTTGGTAAAATAGTCTATCACGACTATGATATACCCATGCCCCTCAGCCGAGGTGGGGTTACATGTCATGAAATCTATGCCCCATTTGGCGAATGGCCCTGTTGGATACCTATACCAATAGGTTTCATATTTCATGATTGGCAAGTTCAAATGCCAAATATGCTCTACTTTGCTTATTCAAAGATCCCATATTTCCAAGGAAGGCAAGGTATGTACATGCCTTCATGTCTATTAAAATTTTGATGGATGATCCAACAGCCTAATCTGGATTAGGCCATGTTTCAATTTTTGTTATAGAATAGAGAAAGAAATCTGTCCAAACTGTTTAACCTTGGCAGATCAGTAGTTAGGCAGAGAAACTAAGGTTCCCAACTGCTTAATCTGGGGCCTTGGAAGAAATAAGGCTAGTACTAGATAGGACATCAAAGGAAAAAGCCAATGGAAAAGAAAAGGCACATAAAGGGTCTGCAAGCCTAAGTGCACCCTCCAAGAAGAAACAAAAAATGCTAGGCAAGTAGGGGGGTAGGTAGATGAGGTTGCATAAATGGAGGGCCATCACCAATTGGCCTATTAAGTGCAAAAAACTTATGCCACTCAGGGTGTGGGCATCAAAGAAAAAGAATGGAGGACAAGCACTGGAAGCATGACTAACTTCCCCAGTTTCCCCGGAAGTCATTTCTTACTAACATCCCCAGGGGCCTTGAGATCTTCTCAGGTCCCGAGTTCCACTCCTTTACATCACATACCACTTGGTCAAACCATGGAGTTCAAGCATGAAAAGAAGCCACATTTCTTGTGTAAAAACATCCTTTTTGCATCATCCTCATCTATCCTCAATACCCTAAGTCAAGTTCCATTTTACTTGGTTTCACCCCCTCACTCACCTCACAAACCATATTAATCACTAACCTATGTTATAGCTCCCTAATTTCCCCCTCCCCCCAGTGCTGCAGCTAAATCCCTTCCTTGCGAAATATTAACCCCTCAAGGGTTAGCATTAGCCCTAAGCCCTCCTAAACAACTATGGATTCAAGAAAAACTATGGTTAAAAAAGGGAAAATCACCTTCCCCGCCCTAAATAACCCTTTTTCCCCTTTCTCCACCCTATACCCTTTGTTATAAAGTTTGAAATAATAAACCTTTGATAAATGCACGATTAAATAAACCCGAAAAACCCAAAACCTATGGTTATAAACCCCCCTGCGCCCATTTATTAAATGATTATTATAATGAATGGGCGGGTCCCCTGCTGTTCAATGCGCCAGCATATCCCGATCACCGCCAGCCGTCAGATCTCCCGCCCCACCATCCTACAGTGGGCGGTCGATCTGCCCACAAAGCTACCCGGCCTTTTGCGCCCGGGGGATGGGCGGCATTGCCGTCGTACCCCCGCCACGCGTCAGGCGCGGGAGTTGTTCGCTACCCCCCCCTCCAAACCGCTTATCGCCTAAGGGCCTGCCGGGGAGACCACTTACCACCCTACCCCCCACGCTGACGTCACGCCTCTGTCAGCGTGACGTCACCCCACTTTTCCACTGCCGTGCCTCCACGTCACCCCTACCCCGCACATCGCCCTGTCCACCCTGCCATCGTGTCAAAGCCACCTAGGCGCCCATGTCACCTGCCATGTCACCTCCTCCGTACCTGGCCCCATGATGACGTCAGCATGACATCATCACAAAAAGGCGCCAATTCACCCAAAATGCATAAAAAGGCGTAAAAACCATTATTTTTATCATTTTCTGCAAAACAACCCGGAGCTCCGCTGAAGGCGAAATTCAATTTCCAACAGTCGAAAAGCAAAAGTGATCTGCTAGAATTGCTGCCACCCCCATTGTCGACTCAACCGCATACAATTCAACCAGTTCGACCGCTACAAACGCCCGTACGCCATTAAACCAGGTATTTTGCCACAGGCACCCTCTTGTCCCATGTTCTTCATACAAATCCTGTTTCCTGCTCAATACAACTTAATTTAAGAACCCACATTGCTGAAATTCACCTCAGGAAACTACCAAAGAAACCACTTTAACCCCTGCACAAAAGAAATTTCAGGGAAGCCTGTCACACGCGGTAAAAGTCTACCTAGTTTTCACAAAAGAGCAACTAAAAGGCCAAGCCACAAGCTAGAAGAACTAAATTGTCAATTTCCCTCACCTTTGATAAGCAAATTCTCTGCAAGTGACCAGCTAGCCAACTACAAAACACTCTGCTTCCTCAAAACAGAGTGCCCCATAGATTAAATAAGTCTGTGACAGCCCCCTTGAACTACCAAAACTTCTCACTGCAAACAGAGAGCAGTAGACCATTCCTCAAAACTCACACCAAGCTTGGAACATAGTAAAACCACCAGCAAAGACCAAGACAATGGCAACTTCAGCTGCTCTGGATGTTTTGCCCATAAATCCACCCAACAGGGAGCTAGAGGCTATACCTTTGGTGGACGATGATGCTCTCATCACAGATTTTGTGGCAGAGAGAAATCATTTGCGGACATATTGTCAATTGAGAAACAGTCACTTGGACAGCAGTGACCTGTATGGGGTCTGGCAGCCTAATCTTCCCACTTACTTTCTGCCTTCTGTCAACACTTTCCTAGAAATCATCCATCTGTGTGCAGAGAACTATGACCAGAAACTCAGGGCTGTGAAATCTCCATTTAGGAGCATCCTCTTCTCTATAACTCCAGACTCCATCAACCAAATGCTCAACTACAAGCAGACTCAGTTGCTATACCCCTTATCCATGGACTATTTGTTGGATGTGGGCTCCAGACTTTCTGATTTAGACATTGATGCCATAGACAGGAAATTCATGAAGGCAGACTGCCAGCCCTCTGGGCCACCTCCTTTCTCATATGAAGATTTCAATGAAGTTGGCAAGCTATTGATAGACATGTTGACCTCTGTGCTGGGGTTCACCACAAACAAACATGTTGATATAACTGTGCTAGTCATGCTCTCTGCATACAGCCTTATGAAGCCCCCTGCTATGAAATACAACTATGCCAAGTACATTGCCATCAAGATACATGATCAGTTGAATAGGCTAGACAGGGAGGCAATATTCAAATATTCATCATATATCTACCACTTATTCTTGTACTACCAGACAGATAGCTTCCAATGCTCAATCAAGAAGCTAGACTCACAGGGTGAGAGAAGGTCTGTGATCTTCTGGTCTTCAGTCTTCCACCAAGTCTAGAATTCCCCCTACTCATACTGTGAGTTCATTGATCAATTTGTATATCCAGTCATCTGCCTCTTAAAGAGGACTCCTCCTATCAGACTATCCAAGGATATGCAGAAGATTTTGCAGCTATCCAGAAGCTACAAAATTGGCGATTGGTACTTGTACCAAAACCACTATGTCATCAGAATTTCTGGCTGTGAGCTCTGTCCTGACAGGCTCCCAAAGTATGTCCCTATGAGGCTATTTTCTCTGGAGTATTATAGGCAGCTTATAAACTCTGACCTAACACACTTTCACAGTGCCGAGAAGAAGGCCAACCTGAAATTCAGAGTTCACTTAGGCCCATTTACAATGAACAAAAAAGATGGTTGGCAAGAAGCTGACCAAATACTAGGACAGCAGCTCAAACTTAAGAGAAGTTTCTGGTGGGTCCCTTATGACCCTGAAGGTTTCATCAGTGCAAGGAGGGTTAAATATAGGCTACTAGCCTATAAACATGCCCTACTCCCTCAATTACAACATTTTGCTAATCAAGATGCATGGGTGCCTGGATCAATAGTAGAGGAATTGACTCAGGAAGAAATAATGGAGCAAAATGTAAAGGACTTGGAAAAAACTCTTGACTTGGACTCTTGTCAATAGGTCTCCAAGCAAACAGTCCAAGCAGGAGAAGGTAACTCTACTGCCCCAACAACATAAGACATCCAGCAGGCTCCAGCTACAACAACCACCACAAAAGGAAAGGAGAAGATGGATGAACATCAGCAGACAGAAACAGGGCAGCCTAGTGCCTCAAAAGACCAGCAAACAGGACAGGCACCTCCCCTGCAAACTGAACAAAC
>APFE030764268.1:171236-245934 GCA_000404065.3 Pinus taeda
AACTGTGTATGTGTTTCCTGTTATTCCATAATTTCATGTTTTCATAATCTTGGTAAATAGAGAAAAAGAATAGCCTAGGATTTGGTCCGAACACCCTATGCTCAATCTCTATTTCTAAATATGTTTTCTGTTGGATTAGCCATAGATATGAATTCTTAATTGCTCATATTTAAACTTATCCTAAACATGGTGAATACTGTTTAAGAATTCTTAACAGCTCTTAAGCATTACTTTCATGTTTTCTTCATTAGCATAGTGGAAGATTCTTAATTGCCTTTCACTTACTAATTTTCCACTCTTCACCAACAAATCTGATATATTGTTTTAACACATGCCTAACTTGCTCTGCAGCAACACTTTGTCTCCACACATCCATTTTCTAGAGCACAAATATCTCAACTCCATTGCCCAATGGAACAAACTGTCTTGTAAGTCTATATTTTAGTTCTAAAGGAAATCACCAACCCACCAAATTCAAACAAACAGTGCATCATAACTAGTCTAAAACACTCATCAAACAAAGCTAAAACTATAAAGAGAGAGCCCTCTCTGGTTACAGGTAGGCTAGGACCTGTAGCTACAATATTGGTTAGTGGTTACCTCGGCAGCTATTCCCTTGGGAGTCAAAGGGAACAACCTGAGTGTTAATAGGCCCAACAACAACTACTGGTTTCAATGGTGCAGGTGATCGTCTGGTTTTGCTATCGAAAATTTGGCAAGCATGCAACTTCTAACTGCGGTTATGCAATCTTTGAACATTGTTGGCCAGAAGTATCCTGCTCGCAAAATTTTTTGTGTCGTAGCATAACCAGATTGATTCCCCCCACATGCACTTGAATGACAATCATTCAGGACTTTTTTAGCCTCATCATGGGTGAGGCACCTCCGCAGAACTATATCGATAACGTGACGATAAAGGGTATCACTGACGATCACGTAGTCTTTTGCTTGGTATCGAATTCGTTGTTGTTTGGAGTGTGAGGTATTAGATCTATATGTTTGTTTATGGAGATAGATGATTATATCTATGTACCACGGATTGCTTGAAGATATCAGAAACAAATTTTCATCCACGATTGCTTCTTCGGATGTTGCATCATTGGATGATGATGGGAGATCACATAGTAACTCCGCAAATACCAGGGCTTTCTTTGATTTGGATTTTTTGAATTCCAGATCAAACTCTTGTAAAATTGATATCCATTTTGAATATTTTCCCCCAGCAACTGTCACAACAATATATAAGTCATGGGGTTGCAATCTGATAAAATGGTAGTTTTTCTGAAGAGGACGTAGTGTCGAAATCTCTGTATCACTTGAATAACTGCTAGGGCTAGCTTTTCAATGTAGGAGTATTTCATTTCCGTATCATTTAAGTTTCGGCTTAAATAATATATAGGATGTTCAATTCCATTATCTTCTTGAACTAAAACCATTCATATGGTTGTATCTGCTGCAGCCAGATACAGGGTAAAGTCTTTTTGATAATCAGGAGCATGGATTAATGACGCTTTTATTAGAGATTGCTTTAGAGCATCAAAGGAAGCTTGCACGACCTGATCCCAAACGAAGGGTACTTATTTTTTCAACAAACGAGTATAACCTTTAGCTAGTTTGGGGTAATTTGGAATGAACCTCCTAAGGAAGTTTTCTTTCCCTTGGAGTTTATGAATCTGAAGCAAGTTTGAAGGTGGAGGAAAATCGATGATTGCCTGAACCTTACATGGGTCGAGACGAATCCCATCATTTGAGACCATGAAGCCAAGTAAACAACCAGAACAGGCACAAAACACGCATTTGTGCAGATTGAGTCATATCTTGTAGTGTCGACAATGTAGAAATATCACTCTCAAATGCCACGGATGATCAGTCTGCTTTCGCGAATGAGCTAGAAGATCGTCAAGATATGGTTGAACGATGTTTTTGATGTCATTGAAAGCATAGTTCATTGCTCTCTGAAAGGTTTCCCCTGCGTTCTTTAAACCAAAGGGTATCTTTCGATATGCGAACATGCCCCACGGACAAATAAATGCAGTATTTGACTAGTCCTGTGGGCGGATTTGTATTTGATTATACCAGAATATCCATCCATAAATGAAAAGATTTCGCATCCGGCACATTCATCAATTATCTGGTCAATAAAGGGTGTAGGGTAGTTGTCTTTCGGACAAGCTTGATTTACATCCCTGTAATCGACGCACACTCTAATCGTTCCTTGTTTCTTCATCACAATAACAATATTCGATACCCAATCGGTCAAAGGAACTGGGTAAATAAAACCAGCGTGGAGGAGTTTTTCAACTTCCACCTTGATGGCAATGGCTTTCTTGGGGTGCACCTACCGTAGCCGTTGTCGTACCAGTTTGACATCTGGATACATCTTAATTTCATGTTCAACTATGCTCAAGTCAATACCTGGCATTTCATCATATGACTAAGCAAATACATCTCTAAATTCGCGAAAGAGAGCGCTATATATTTCCAGTTCTGAAGAAGAACAAGATTTGCCGACATGAATATTCTCTACAACATCTGTTTTGGTTGAGATGTTTATGGCGGTAGTCTCTTCAATATTGGATAGGTTTCTCTCGAAATCCACTATATTTACAGTATTCGTCAGAAATTCAAATACTGAAGGATAGTCTAGGTTGCTGGAATTATCTTATTTCCAGTTCATAAGATGGGAACGATGGTGGTAATCTTCCCATGGTGCCCCGTCAATCATCATCGATTGAATGATTCCTTCATCTGTAGAGTGTACTTGCGACCAAGGATCTGAAGGGGTGCCATATTCCTTAGACCTATCTATCCAAATGCTTGATGAGCATTGATACGGGTTTGCCTCCCATGCTGAAAACATTGATTGCTATAATATTTCCAATGGGGTTAGAGGCAATACCTACAGATGATCCATTTTAACATCGTTTTCTGACATCTTTTGAATGGAAGATATCATATTGCAGGTTCCTACATTAGCCAATTCCGCGAAATTGGTTGGAGGCAATAGGGTAAAAGTTCCCATTAATCTGGGGTCTCTTAGTAGGCCTACTCCGATATTGTTAAGTGCGCTAGGGCTTCCATGGATCATCGAAATTCTTCCCGTAACTTGCAAACTGTTGGGGAGAAAATTTTGTTGGTCGATGATTGTAATTCCTCCTTGGGAAGGAAATGCAATTTTCCTAGAGTAGGTCGACACAACGGCTGCCATGGCATATATCCAGGGTCTTCCTAGTAGGATGTTGTAATCGAGGTTTCCGTCGATAACTTCAACATCGATTTCTACTATTTTTCCCCCAGTTTGACTTGCAAATTACTTAATATTCCATACGGGGTGTATGTCTATCCATCAAATGCTTTTAATGTCGTCGACGATCGCGACAAGGATAGAGACCCTAGAGTTTTCCAGCAAGTCATCAACATGATACATGTGGATGCCCCCTCATCAATAATTGTTCTATGAACAGTTTTGTTGAGGGCTTTCACTTGAATGAGGAAAGCTAGTTTAGTTGGTAACTGAGGGTCGTATCCTTTGTGATTAAAATATACAAGATTGGAATCCGTTGGGTCAATCCCACCTATTGCTGATAACAAAGCCTGCTTTTGGGAGGGGCAAGTTTGCAGTACCTCAAGTGTCGACATCGTGGAGGGCGATTGGGCTAAATCCTCCACTATATTATAGTGTTTTGTTGCTATGGCATGAGGATTAAACGTCGATTTGTGTACTACTCCCTTTGGAGGTTTTATCATTAATTCAGGAATGATGGGTGGCACAACTTCGGTCGAAGTTGTTGTTGAACTACTAGGTTGATCATTATCCTTGTTGTTCAACATCTGTGGATTCACATAATCTTTAATCCTTGTCGATATCAGAGCATCATTCAGTTGCTTTGAAACCGACAACATTAGCACTTGGGACGGGGAAGCATTTTCACTAGAAACCAGATTTGTTCCTGGGTTCAGAAATGGATCAGTCAATACAGCCGAGGTTTTTGAACTTTTGAAGAATTTTCTAAGTTCATCTTTATATGGAAAATCTCTGGTCCAATGATCCTTGTCACATATATTGCATGGACTTTTTGGTTTCCTATCCCCAGAAGGGTTTGCAAAAGATTTTTTAGGAGATGAGTTCTCCTGGTTCTTCTTCTTCCCTTGTTTTTTCTTCTTGCCTCCCGGTTGCTTGGGTTCTTTGCCTTTGTCTATCGACACAACATTTACTTCCGAGGCTAGAAGTTCTTCATTTGCGTTTTGACTCGAAACTATGCAGGCCTTTTTCGATGTTTCCTTTACGGTTTTAGTGCTTATCATACCTATCACGCCATCACTAACATGAGAGTCTTTATTTGATTTAGGAGGTAGAGGAACAGAAAATTATGGTCTAGGAGCATCAGGGATTTTATCGTAGAGTGTGCCAGAATGAGTATAGATCAAGTCTAGATATTGTGTACGAGCAATAACTTGCTCTTCAATGATGACTCCTCCCTTTTCCACATCTTCCGTAATACCAGGTAACAGAGACTTAATAAACCATTCAGCGAATAGCTGATCAGGAACATACGTTTTTACCATTCTACGACAACGTCGCTAGTCATGAATATGATTGGATATGTGAGTGGCCATCGTTTGTTTGAAATTGGTAAGTTGCTCGGTTCCTGTTTCGTACCTTATGGGTAATTGAAAATGGGTTAAAAGGGTTGTGGCTAGGGTACTGAAGTTATCAAACGAAGCTCTAGGCAATTTGATATACCACTTTGCTGCCGGACCAGTTAACGTTCGCTGAAAGAGGCGAAGCCTGATCGAATCATCATTGAGAATGTTCGATGAACACCCTAGATGAAAAGTCATCACATGATTCGATGGGTCTTCACCTGGATTTCCATTAAATTTAGGAATATTAGATGGAATTTTATGCGGAATTGTTGGCCACCAAGGGGCGTAGGCAATTGGATCATTCGTTAGTCGATTTAGATCTAGTAACTCTAAAGTCACCACAAAAGACAACTGTTGATTCAGGCTTGGTTGTGCATACCCAGGATAAGATGGAATTGCTTGAGCAGTTGGTCTTTGCATACCAGCATAATGCATTTGATGTTGGTAACTTTGGTAAGGTTGATGGGCATAACCATTATGATATGGTTGATACAGCTGCCCATTACTTGCAAAGACTTGTTGCTCATATCCTTGATAAGCTTGCTAGAATTGCGGTTGTTGTTATTGCACCAGCCATGGTTGTGAAGTCATGGGTTGTGGTCCAGTACGGACTGTTTCACCAAGATGGGGGTTGGTGTTCCCCGTTTGAACCTGTGTCATTCCACTAGTTGGTGATTACGGTTGTGTCGTAGGTACAAGAGGTTATTGCATTATAACCTGTGAAACTTGAGGTTGGCATACAACTGGCAATGGTTGTACTTGCGATACTGCCACAATAGCCGGTGTAGTGGAGATATTTATCATAGGTAAACTTTGTTGCATTGAGCATAAAACTCTTGGTTATTGAGGTAGGATTGGCACCCAACCGCTAGTTGTAATTCCAGCATAACCTAAATTTTGTTGTGAACTCACGCATGGTTGTCCTTCCAAAGAAGGCAATCAAAGGGTATAGGGCCCTCCATACGACGGTAATCCAGTACTCAAAGGAATGATTTTCCTTTGGGGACCAGTTTGCCCAAATTGACCCTGTGAAGGATCAATTTGTCGAGACTCAATGTAAGAGATTCCAGATATAATTCCAAACGAACAAACGGGAACAGTCCATACTGTCGAAACAGCCCCTAGATGGACTCCATCTAGCGCTTGAGAGCTGGTTGGGACAAATGGCACACCGACAAACATTGTCGGAGTAGCAACAGGAGCTTCTGCTGCTGCTGTGTTGGGTAACACAGTCCTTGATGTCGACGGTTGTTCAGACATATTAAGCCTATCCAAAAGATTCCTTGGCGATTCTTCAGGAACATCTGATGGCGGGTGAATATCTTCTGATGATGAAGGATACAGGGTGATCCTAGCTCCAAGTTGTGTTGGAGTGTTAGATGGAAGATCTTCCACAATCTCTTCTATGGCAATCAATCCAGGAGGAAGAGGCAGACCGTCAAGTCCATAAAATATTTCTGGTGCCGAAGAAGATATAAGTTCTGTAGCAACAGACGCTTGGGGAGTAAAACCTTCTGAATTAGTTGTAGATGGAGCCGGTTCAGGAATAGAAGTTTTTACCATCACACTAGGATCAGTTGTAATGTCCTTTTGTTACTACGGAATTTCTCCTATGGAGGCAGGGATACCAAAAATGTTCGGAGTAACCGGAGCCTCTGAGGATGTCGAAGTATTGGCTCCAACCAACCTAGGGGACTTTGACCTGGTTAAACGAGTTCGCTTTGTCTGGAATGGTTTCGCTTCCGGAGTCGACGACGGTTGACTCGTAAGTCTCCGCGAATGACGGGGTTTTGATTGACTTTCTTCCACGATTGCAGATTACTTGATCAACTCAAAATAAAAGGGGAAATTTTTTTTGAATTAAATGAATTTTAGACGCTTTGACACAACTTGTTTTTTCAATTTTTAAGAGTCGAGAAAAAACAAAAGATGACTCTAGTCGCCTTCGATTTTTAATGAGCCTAAAGTGAAAAGTGCTCAGATGGACCTTTTCCTTTAAGGAGTCTATAAAGGAGCAAAACATACTACTCTGGAAATCTAGGCAGAGGGGATTACCAAACCAACCGCAAAACTGCAGAATGCTTTGTACGGTATGGCAGTCAATCTTCCTGAATGTTGTGTTCAGTGCATTGCGATCGATAGGGCGGTAGACATGGCTTCCTAAGGATAAAGGATGCAGCCTATTATTGTCTTCCAATATATACTCGACGGTACGTGGGAGCACAAGTCCGTACTGGCACTTTCCGTCTCAGAGTGGAGGAATCACCCAACCAACAATGGAAACAACAGTTACCAGGTTTTATGACGCCGGAATATGTCTCTAGCCTAGACCTTTAGATGTTGTGCGTTAGGTTCCAAAGCGTTGTTAGATTCATTAAATTTATTTTAAGTTGATATTGTTTAAAATTTTTCCTTTCAGGTTCACCGCGTGATGTGTATACAATTCCTAAAATGTAGTCTAAGATGATAAACAATTGTTTAATCTTCTTTTGGCAATGAAAATCCTAGCTACTAAGGAAAGAAAGTTGAGAATCTTTCGACAAAGAGCACAGAGCACACACTAAATGCACTGTCCTAAATCAAACCAAGCAGTCTAAATGCAAATGCACATGGATGTATTTGTTTTTAGCCTTCTTAATGTATGAATGATGATAAGAAAGCTAAGTGAAAATCTGAATTATTTTCAAAGCGAAAATACTCAACAAATTTCTTTTCAAAATGAAGTGAAGGTAAGGGAGACACTTTGCGATTTCGAAATGAAAATTGCTTTTCGACACTTTAAAAACTAGTATTTCAAATCATATACAAGAGTACAGTATATTCGACTATCAAGAACAATGGGATTGTCGTCTAAAACTGAAAACGACACTTACGACACTTTTAGATTTAAGAAACAACAGTTTGACTATGCTACTTCTTTGCAAAAGAGAACTGAAAATGGCGCACAATACATAAAAACACTTACAGTTCTTTGCACAATGGAGGCGAAATGATGTAAGAGAAGGGGGTTTTCACATAGATATACTGACCACAGACAGCAAAACTCCTGAATAGAACTGAAAATAGTGAAGACAAAACCAAAGTCTGAAGGTAAAGTTAACCTTCCCTGACCATCGCACCTATCACACAGTGAATTCAGTATGCAGCTCACCTACTGCACACGGGAAGTGTGATGCATACATACTTCCTTAAAGGCAGGGCATGATGGTACCAGTGCAAGACTTTTAAACAGTTTTTGCTCGTAATTTGCAATTCAATTCAGGGATTTAGGCTGAGTAAGTGATGTTCAGTAAATGTAAATCACAGGGGTTGATCTAAGGAGGTTACTAGAGCCACCACTTAGGGAAATTAGCACATTTGCAGATCTATTGTTTAATTCATAAACAAAACCCAGAGATAGACTGAAGCAGCATTGATCTACTTTGCATTTGTACAACAAATGCAATTCGAAGGCTAGCTGGCTTGACTTCAGGCTCCATCTGTAAGTTTATAAAATAAACAAAGATAGGCTATAAACAATCTATTCGTTCCCCAGCAAAGTCGCCATTTTGTTACCGGGAATAGTGTCCACTCGGAGCTGCTATTCCCACTAAGACTGGTAGCTATCTTAGAAACAAACAAGTAAAGTCTACTTTCGCTTTCCTTTATGAAAATAGATAAGAGTGGAACAAAGGAAACCAACCATAGTCTTGCGCTTGGTTTCCTTGCTTGATTCCTCTCCTTCCTGATAGACCTTTGCCACTTCTTCTTTGTCTGCCCAACTTCAAAGAGCACCTATGGAATCAAAGTAGCATACTACTATCAAAGAACATAGATCTATATTCATAAATAACACAGGACCAGATATGTGTTAACCATACAAATGCATATATAAACAAACATACAGGAATATGGAGGAAAACTTGAATAGCTTTATTAAGATCAAGAATAGCAAGAGGGATTACAACCATATGTTTGCCCAGCATCATCCTCCAGTAAGAAAGCCCTTCTTCACCTCAATTAAAGCTAGATCACCCACCTATGAAGTACACCAAAAAACCAATAAACACTTCTCTACAAGATATTAAGATTCCAGCTTTGGATCTCTGTGATGAGATCCATATAAGATTGATTGTAGGGAGGTGAGTCATCTTTTGGGTTCTTGATAGTGTCTTCTCTCTGATAGTTCTTATTCACTTGGAGGGATATTATCCCTTACCTCCGCTGGTCGAAAACAGAGAGGCAGTTCAAAGGTTGAAGCTTTGAGATTCCTGATCTTCCACCTCGCAATGTTGCCCTTGCCATTTGTCCTTTCCTGACCATCGCCCCCTACAGAGGGGCCATTCAGTATGCATCGCACCTTTTATACTAGGAAGGTGATATGCATCACACCCTCTGCACTGGGTATTCAGTATGGTCTAGTTTTGACCATTTCTGAGCAGTTTTGAGTGGAGAACTTTTGGGAGATGTTGTAATCAGCTGACTTTGTTCCTTTAGGCAGTGAAGAAACACTTTTAGGGACTTAGGAGCCCTTAGTTTATGGACATTTATGATTAGGTTTGTAGTGCCCAAAAATGTCTATAACAACCTGGAAAAATATTCAGGAGAAGAATGAGTGTACAACAGCAGTGGTTGTTGAAGCATGTAGAACAGTTTCGGAGCTAACCAAGGTTAAATTTGAGCTCAACCTTAATATTACAGAGCTTGAGTTGAAGACCTAGCCTTTGAATCCACTAGAGGTCAAAGAACAGAGTGAGGCATCTGTCAAGGATGCAGTTGTTCTAGTAGATAACGTGGTGATGGATTGCACTGGGCTATTTGATCAGTCGTTGGAGGTACTTACGAGTCTATAGGAAGATCTTAACCTAAAGAGGTTAAATACTAAGGTGATGGGATTACAGTAGTGGTACGACGAAGCAAGAGCGATGGTGCGCACCGTCGTCATCATGCAGATATTGGCAAAACTACATGAAGCAAAGGAACTGAAGGAACAGGCAAAAGCAGCACAGTGCAAAGAGGCAGTACTCAAGGCCAGATTGGGGCCTTGGCTAGATGAGGCTTATGTGCTCACCACCACCATTTAAGGAAAGTTTCCTAGCCTATAGGCAATACAGCAAAAGATCCATGCAGATAGCGCAGGACCAACAACAAAGGGGTTGGTAGAGCAGGTTAAGCAGGTAGCGACGTAGTGTACAGCTGAAGTTGCAGTGTTGCAAGTATAGCTAGGAGGTCTCCATGACAAGATCTTCACGCCAACAGAGTAACTCAATGGTGAGTCACCATATTTGTGTGGGGGGCCTGTTGGGAATGGGTCATTTTCAGGTTAAAAGCCCATGCCTTGGGGCAGGAAGCCCAAGTTTTTGTATAAAAAGTGTAAAGTCTCCACATTTCGTGGTCGCGGAGCGCGAAGATGTAAAGTGTCATAAAGGGTTTCTACCCTTCTTTTATGTAATTCATGTCAGCTTTAGGAGATCTACCCATGATCCATGGACCATGGGAATGTATAAAAAGGGAAGTATTAGAAGAGTCTAAGGCATTGGAGATTAGATTGGTAATTGATGTTGATGTAATAAGTTTGTAAGAGCTAAGAGTGAAGAGTCTTAGCATAGGAAAGAGGCTCTACAGCTGTGTGCACAAAGGCCTAGGGTAGAAGTCTTCAACTGAGTGTGTGAACCCCTAAAGTTGTGTGCGCGAGATAGTTAGAGTCTGTAAAGAAGATATGAAGCATTAATAAAGAGGATTATTCTGGAATTACATGTGTTGATCTATTTACTTTTGTTATGAGTGCATGTGATTATGTTAGGAAGAATATTGTGTTTATGATTTAATGCTATATTGATGCGCAAATCTATATGTTTTACTTTGTTATATGAACGCAGGTAATAATATATGTTTACGTGAAGAATTTCTTAATGCATGTTGAAGTTATCAAATAATTAAGTCGATCAGGGTAAATACAAAGGTAATGCATGTTGAAGTTATCAAATAATTAAGTCGATCAGGGTAAATACAAAGGTAAGAATAATTACAAAAGCATGTAAGTAAGTAAATTACGTACCTAGGGTCCGCGAAGGTCTCGAAGCCGAGTAAGATAAGTATATCAATAAGCCCTAAAGGGCTTATCGATCTGCGCGAAGATGGGTTTAGGGTATAAAACAACATCACTACCATCTCTGGGTGTAGAAACTTGGTTCATACATCCCCCCATACTACTTTGGGTGAGACTTCAGTTCGCGCTCTACAGATTGATGCTGAAAGGGCCAATAGTGTATGGAATTTCCTGGCTAGTTAATGTTGAACCTGGGTCAGGGACCACTCAGCCAACATTCATACATGGGTTTATGTTATGGTTGTTGTTTTTTAGTCTTATTTCATAACAATAGCTTTCCCTCTCAAGGGAGGAATAGTCTCCACTGATCTTCTCACCTTCTTTGCCAATAATTCTCACATTACTGGAAGCATCTTATTGGAGAAACCCCACATCCATATCAACATGTTGGGGTGGGACTACTAAAGGGTTCTTCCCTTATGGGAAAATTTTCCTTTTCTCCTCCTATTCCTTATCCCCAGTTTCCTACTGCAACATGATATCTTCTTGTACTACTCCATCTAATCCATGGATAGTACCGGATGCATCTAATATAGGTACTTTTGGTGATCGCATGTTGGTCATTCCTATTGAGCTCAAATATGAAGCCATCTATTCAGCCTATGTTGCACGCTCTAATTTTTCCTGTTTGATCAATTGGGTTGATCATTCCTTAGATTATGGCTCATCTTTTCATCCCTTCTCTAGCACATTCTATACTAATGAGAGCATCATGGAGATCATGGTGCCAGATGATCCACCACAGGAAGATCATCACCATCATTCCCCCTTGCCAGATTCTTCCAAGTATAATATTAATGATATATATTTACCCAATTTCATTGAGATATCTGTGAATTTTGTATCTATCCAAGATGTCGTTTCTAGGAAGAATTTGTCAAATATTGAAGAGACTATTCCTCTTGATATTTCAATCAATCTCGAAATTTTTGAGAATGTACATATTGGTCTATCTTTCTTTTCCAATGAGATCAAGACCTATAAAGCCCTTTTCCAAGAGTTTTGAGGCGTTTTCACCTAGCCTTATGAATACATGCTAGGTATTGACACAAATATTATTGTGCATGAAATCAAAGCACATCCTGAGGTTAAGCCAATTCGAAGGTGCCTACATCCATTCCATCCTAATAAGGCTACTGCTATTAAGGCTGAAGTTGAAAAAATTATCCATGTTGGTTTCATCTACCCAGTACCTCTAACTAATTTGGTGTTGAACATTGTTCCTAACATGAAGAAATAGGGAATAATTCATGTGTATGTTTATTACCAGAACATCAATTGTGCTTGTCCTAAGGACAATTATCCTACATCGTTTATTGATTAGATTATTGATGATTGTGCTAGCAATGAAGTATTTTTATTTATGGATGGTTTTTCCAACTACAATCAAATCAATATTCTCCCATTGAACCAACATAAGACCACATTTATTTGTCCATGGGGCACATTTTCATATCGAAATCTCCCTTTTGGATTGAAAAATGTTGGGGAAACTTTTCAGAGGCAAATGATTTATGTCTTCCATGATATTAAACATGTTGTAAAATTGTATTTGGATGACCTACCTTCCCACTCGAAACATCATGTTAATAAATGATGCATATTAAGGTTATATTTTTGTGTTGTTGAGATTATAACATTAGGCTCAATCCACACAAGTGTGTGTTTTGTGTGAAATCTAGTTGACTTCTCAGCTTCATTGTATCAAAGCAAGGAATTCATTTTGGTTCACTGAAAATCCAGGCGATCCTATATCTCCTTGCTCCCTCCTCTCTTGTTTAGCTACAATGACTCTAAGGTAAGGCTAAATTTCTATGGATATTTCTTCCCAGTTATGACAAATTGACCAAAGGATTTTCTCAATTTTTGAAGAAAGGGGTTCCCTTCCATTGGAATGACACTACCTGAAAGGTGTTTGATGCTTTAAAAGATGTTCTAGTTTAGAAATCATTGTTGTACCCCCTGAATTATCAGTGTGATTACTTCCTATAACTCACTACTGCAATTAATACCATCGTTATGGTATTGGTCTAAGAGGATGATGTAGGGGACAAACATCCCATTTATTATTTGTGTCGGAATTTTAATGATACCCAGATCAAATATACTCATGTTGAAAAGTTAGATTTGGTGGTTGTCGATGATGTCCAAAGGCTTCACCACTATATCCTTCTTCGCAAGATTATGGTTTTTTTCGATTGCAACCCCATGATGTACATCTTCTCACGACAATTTTTTGGGGGGAATTATTCCAAATGGATTGTCATCCTTCAGGAATTTGATTTGGAGTTCATGAAATCCAATTCAAAGAAATCCTTCGTATTTTCCAAATTGATATTCGACCTTCCCACTTCCAAAACTAGAATGACATATAATGGTTATATTCCAAATGATTCATTGTTCCTAATAGATTCATCTAACCCATGGTATGGAGACACCATCATATATCTCTAGACCTATACTTTTTGGCCCGATGCCTCTCGCTTTGACCAGCGACGTATTTGATATAAGGCTAAAAACTATATTATAATTGGTGAAACCCTTTATCTTCATGGTATCAATATGATTGTTTGACAATACCTCACCCATGAGGAGGCCGATAAAGCTCTAAATGAATGCCATGCTAGCACATTAGGTGGAAATTCCACCACATAGAATATTTTGCGTGCTGGCTACTTTTAGTCTACTATGTTTCATGATTTCATCCTCACAGCTCAAAGGTGTCATGCTTTTCAGATATATGATCATAAATACCATGCTCCACCAGCTCCTTACCTTGTTATCATTGTTGGACATTTCGCAAAATGGGGCATTGATTTTATGACATGTAACCCTCACTCGGTCGAGGGGAATGGCTAGATCGTTCTGGTGGTAGACTATTTTACCAAGTGGGCGAGGTGATTCCTACATATAATAACACTGGTGAAACAATTGCTCTCTCTTCAATCATGTCATTTCAAGGTTTGGTGAACCACAAGCTACAGTTACAAACCATGAGAAGAATTTTTGTAATCAAATGATGTCTGATCTCACTACTAAGTTGGGCCTTCACCATGAAAGCTCAACTCCCTACTACCCACAAGAAAATGGGCAAGTTGAATAAATCAAAAAAGTCTTGAAAATGATGCTTCAACACATGATAGGGATCCAAAAATAAAATTGGAATCTTATCCTTTATGCATCCTTGTGAGCATATTGAACCTTTGTCTGGACTACTACCAGATTCACATTGTTTCAATTAGTGTATGGTATGGAAGAAATCCTTCCTATCAAGTGTGAAATTCCATCTCTGAAACTTGTTGTTGAACTCCTCCATGCCACTTACGTAGAATAAAAGTATCTCTTACATCTAACACACTTAGATGAAACCTAGTGTGATGCCACAATGGCCAATGAGGCCCTTAAGAAACGCAGTAAGGCGCTATATGATAAGAGTGTCAACCCTCATGCCTTCTCAGAAGGTGACCTTGCCTTTTTGTATGACCAAGATTTTGATAAGTTAAGATCTAGGAAGTTCGATCCAATGTGGTTAGGCCCATACATTTTTAAACATGTTCTTTCTAAAGGGGCCTATGAGATTATTGATTTCAATGGAGTTTTGTTGGCATATCCTACAAATGGTTTGTATCTCAAAACATACTATGCTTAAGTCATTTTTGCATAGTTCATCATATACATACTGTCTATAGGTGTGTTGAGTGTGTTTGTAATGTGTTCCCTTTAGAGTTTCCTATTGTCTCTGTTAATATTGCTTTACATTTGGTTTGTATATGTCAGTGTCCCTTCAACCATATGTTGGTTATTCTGATGGTGCTATTCGTAGTAATCGGAACCTTTCCTCCACAACGTGGGCTATATACGCTCTGAATGGCTATTTAGTGATTTTACAAGGGATTTGTATCAGTCACTCTACCAATAACATCATTGGTTATAACACAGTGTTCGATTTGTTGTCTGATGTTATTTCTCATGGTATACATCGTATAGTCATGGAACTTGGCTCACAACTTGTGGTACTACACTAAACTAATGTATATTCAGTTAGAAGTCCAACTATGCTCCGTATGTTTTTAAGGGTTCACCTTCTAGAAAGACATTTTGGTTATATCCAATATCAACACATTCCTAGAAGTCTAAACACATTGACAGATGCATTGGAAAATCATGCTTTAGGGAAACATTTGTGACATATGTAAATTAATTCAATCGCATCACATACATTGAACAAGATAATAGAACACATAAGAAACACCAATAGGTAGATAGATGTACATATATAGAAGTTTGGTTTTACAAAAAGATGTGTTTGAGACACATATGGCCGCATGGCCTATCATATCAAAAAATACACATGTATTCAAAATATGGCTCTATAACCTCCTAGTAGACTAATCCTAATGGTGCCTGTGATAAAAAAAAAAAAAAAAAATTGCATGAGCTACTTTGCAGAGTAGCTGGCTAATATGCGCAGACACCTCAATGGTATGGCGCTACAATTGGCATAGGGATTTAATCGACCCAAGTCTCTGGTATGCCCTGGGTTAATCCCTCCACATGTCAGTCAAACTTTGTAAGAGTCTCAGCCACATTGAGATCCTGTAATACCTCATGTCCCCCTGTAGCAATATGTACTCCAGCCTGAGCTTGTTGTGGGTCTCCAGGATGTTAAAGATAGGATGAACCAACTGGTTGAACGGGCCCAAATTCTGCATGCAAAAATTGATAGTTAGTCTTGGATACATGGAAAATACCAAAAAAATTGTAACACCCAAAAATCAAGAAACATTCAAAATGATTTTGTTTTACCTATGATAACCCATTTCGTTCCTTCAAGAAGCATGAGCTATAGGTCTCTGTAGAAATCCATCCCTGCATATGGGTAGTCTTCAATCATAATGAATTGCATGTGCATCCATCGGAAGAAGACTAGTTTGAAACTCATGGAATATGGGCCTGCATGTCTGGACATGAGATCCACCCATCGTCTCATCTATGGAGCTCTATGATTTGGAAGCTCGAGTGAGATATGTGGTGGATGGTGTTAGAGCCTAAATCCGCCTTAGGCTGAAAGAAGGTAAATTTCAGGGTAACCACAAATCACGCTTAGTTTGGTAGCTAGCCCTACCAGAATAGGAGAGGGCTCTCTCTAAGTCACACTCAATGAATAAATAAACGAAAAGGCCTGAGATGACTTATAGTGAAACTATTTATCTTAGGCTAGTAAGTGAATATGCATACAAGAAGTGATCTTTACGAATGATTGTGTTTCTGGGATGGTATGGGACCAATGGACCTCAAATGAAACATAGAATTTAATATAAAGGCACGAATTACTTCGTGAGGCAAGATAGGTAGAAAGCATAGCAATTTAGTTTAAGATAGCGCGGAATGGAGAGATTGGTTAAGAGAGTGAAAAGGGCATGGACAACATGAATCCTTTTCAATAGAAGAAAGAACACTGAACATGAAATTTTCCCACAGGTAGAGTAATAAAATTGAATTCTACCTTAGATAACTCAGAAAACTTCACTGGAAATGAATATGAAATGAACTATGAAACATAACAAGATACATATGAAACATAAGAGACACATTTTCTACACTCACAACCACATGAATCTCATGAAACAGAGCCACTGCCTTTCATTAATCCTCTGTAAAAATATACAATGCAGAAACAAAGTTTCTTTCCCACAGTCTCCCAGAAGCTGCAAGCCAACCAACCCTTTGCAAATAGTTTGAATACAATATATAGAATGTGCCATGAAGAGATAGAATTCCCAAGGGTTGGGGAGTTACCCGAACCATTACAAAATGAAGGTGGAGAGCCAAACATCAGCTACAAGTGCAGTGCCACAAACATGACAAATGGCTTGGGTGTCCCTTTGCCTTCCTTTGACACTTTGGATAGATGCCCATCTGGAGTGAAAATACTTTAAAATCCACCTTTGGTGCCAAAAAATTGAAGTGTAGATGAGGGGGCCCACTTATGAAAAGTCGCGAAGCGAAATTTCGCGAAACAGAGGCAATTTGGGCCTTTTTTCCAATATGCGCTGCACCCTTTTCTGTATGGGTCGCGCCACTTTGAGGCCAATTTTGAGGCACTTGTAGGAGTCTAAAATGTGCCCAAGTGTGCTTTTTGGAAAGCCCATCCTATCTACTTTCCAACCCAAGCACAATTTTTGAATTTGGAGCTCATTTTCCCCTCCAAATCTTCATTCTCCCAAGACTGCTCCCTATGTGTCAAAATAGGGGCAGTGAGGCCATTGTTTGGGTGTTTTTGACCTCCTGGAGACTCAAATCATTCCCAAATTTCTTTCCTGAATGCCAGTAGTCATGATTTTGCATGCTGAATCAAAAAATGCAAGCCATTTCTCATTTGGAGCTCCCAATCCTACGCGTCGCGCCGGTGGCGCGGCGCGTATAGAGAGAAAACCTGTGTTTGTGCCAAAAAACTTTCCATGTGACCAAAATTGTCCCAAATTTCTTGAAATTTGGGCTGGAGCTTGCTTATCAAGTGTTATGATGGGCCAAAGAGGCTTCGGCCAATATCTGAAGTCGATCGAGTTCCCTTTGCCTCTTTTTCTTCTTGATTTCCTTCCTCAATTTTGCCTTCAAATTCCTAATTCGGGCCTTGCACACTTTGTTTTGTGCCATGTAGTGGAAAGCCATGTGTCTCAGCAAGGCATGGTCCATGTCGGCCTTGTCCAGTAGCCTCTAAGTGGATGTTCACTTTCTCTAAAACATACTCCCGGTCCTCATTTCTTTGCACCATAGGTCTACCTTATGCTGCCATGATGTGTTGCCGGTTTTCCTTGATCAGTTGCAACTCTATCTCAGCTTGCCAATCCTCAAGTTGTTTGTTCCTCTGCTCTAGGTATGTCATATTCCATTTGTCTCTCCCATATTAGGCATGCCAGTAGCTAATGAAATAGAGTCCATTGTAAGTGTGAAAGTAACACGAGCCAAAGTAACTTGAGCACCATGCAAATGTAGAACAAATAGGCGAGCCAACTCATGGTGAAATTGAACATTTGCAACCCTTTCACAAAACTCATAGCATGAATGAAACTAAAAACAGGACATAGCAAGAGGGCCGGCCTGCAAATCTGTAAGGATGGTCGGTTCCTCTCTAACATGTCTGCCACTCTTAAGACGCCTCTGGGGTGCCTGTTCTTCCAAGGGAGAGTCACTTTGGGTTCCTACCTCATAGTCCGATGAATGCTCAGATGCTATGACTGCTATGCAAAATACCCTGAAGACAAGATGATTGCTATGTATGAACTGTGCTTGAACTGCTCTTTTTGGTGTTGTATTTCAATTTCTGCCACCAAGGGAAAAAAAAATGCAACAGGGACTGTTAGGGATTGTTAGGAAGGGGAAACAATATTGAGGAATGAGAATTATTAGGATAATTTTAATTAGGGTGAGGAGGGGGATTTTATATATGGGAATAAGGTTTAGGGTTTGGGATTAGTTATATAGGGTTGAGGAGATTTTAATAAGGGCTAGGGTTTTAGGATGTTGAATGTAATGTAGGATTGATCAACTTGGTGGGGGGGTAGGAAATGAGGCAACAAGGGAGAATGGGGAAGGAGGAGAGTCCTTGGTGACAAAACTGTGAGCCCGAAAACCCTGGCAGCAAATTTGTTTGTGTTGGATATGAATTTTTGTTTCAACCTTTATCACCCTTACACCACCATCACTCAACACAAAAATGGATGAAACATTAAGATGTTGACCCTACTTGGAAAAAATAGATGGCAATTTGGAGAAATTTCAATGAATTTTATGCCTTTTAGCCATATGTGTCGCGCCTCCCACGTGCGTCGTGCTAGTGTAAATTTACACTGGAAAATCTCCCTCTGTGCGTCGCGCTCCCTCTGTGCACCACGCCTTTTTGAAGGAGCCTTTTGGAGGCCTTCCTAGTGTCCAAATTGGGTGCAGGATAGCTTGTTGGAAAGGTATTTGAGTCTACTTTCCAACCCAACTAGAATTTGGAGTTCATTTTCCCTGTCAAAAATCAAATCTCCCAAGACTGGTCAAAATGTGCCCAAAGAGGCTGCCTCAAGGCAGAGTGCTGTTGCAGTCAACTTTGGAAGGTGTTTCTCAACTCCAAATTGAGCTCATGATAGCTCATTGGAAATACCTTTATGTCTAATTAGCATTTTACTCATCAAACAAGTCATTTGGCCACCCAAGCTAGGAGAAAACTTAATTTTCCCAAGGTCACTTTAGAGGTGCATCAATTCTCCTGAGGCAGTTGTATTTTTGACATTTCTCTAAAACCATGACACCTGTGTAAAATGTGAAGGAGGTGTTTCTTCCTTGGTATGTTATGGAAAAAAACCTCTCTCAAGTTTCCCAAATTCATCTTTGATTTCTCAGAAACATCATTTGAGTGAAACCTATCCCGATGTGTGGGACAAGGGATTTTCCTAAATGAAGCGAAATGAAGGGGATAGGGGGCTTCTAAATACTTGAGAAAATTTTGGGAAGTGAGAGGGATGTTAGAAAGTAGGGGAAAGTGGAATCTCAGAGATTGAGTGAGGGGAAGGGGTCCAAAAAGGCAAAACACAGGCCTAGCCTAGAAAATTGCCAAGTTGTAGCAAGAAACTAGGGTTTGTGTGAAAATGAGGAATTTTGGGGATTTTAGTGACGGGAAGCATTTAATAAGGTACACTATGGATAGGGGAAGGTGTATGAACATCAGGATACAATTTTTTCCGATGATTTGACCATCCAAGAGAAATTAGCTTCAAAACCCTAGGAGAGGGAAATGAACCTTGCCTAGGCACAACTGAAGCATGAACAAGGTGTAAAATGACCCAATGGAACTTGACATGATGATCACAACCCTTTGAATGATGGTACACTCAGTATGAATGGTGACATGGAACGTCATTTGGACAACTTTGACAAGGGTAAAATCCAACCCTAGACCTAATGCCTAGCGACCAAATTTTGCTTGAAGACTCACTGAAATGACAAAATTTGACCTTGACACCTTAAAATCACTTTGTAAGAGCATGCTTGATCACTGGAGGAAGGCTGCAAAGACTAACACTAACATTGGCTCCAATGGGGGATGGTAGCTCCTTGGAGGTGCCAAGAACACCAGATCTCTGGAAGAGCTAGACAGTGCCTTTTGTCCATTGGGCTATAAAGTCATTATTTCGACAAACCACACAAGACTCTGACTCATTTATTGACTAAAACTTGACTCATACTGACTTAATTATGGAACCAACATGACTGAAAAAACTGACTCAATGCAAAAGGAAATGACTCATGACTGACTTAACTAAAACAAGAACTTATGAAACTTATTTCAATGGCAGCAGTCCATCAAGATTCGAGGGTTTCAAATCATGATGACAACCACCTGTGTACTAATGCAATATGTACAATCATGTGTAATGTGTATTCCAATGTAATCAATCAAGTAGATGCCTCCTTGATTGATTCTCCTGATCAGATCTTCGGGTCAACAACAGATGCTGGTAACTCGGCCTCCAAAAACATAATTGACCATGATCTCCTTCATCACTGTGTACTGCAATAATGACCTTCACTGCTATCTGCAGCAGATTTTCCATTGGATCATGAAAAACATGAAGATTTACCTCCTATTGAAGAAACAATATGTCCCTTTCTTTTGATTCTGTTGTTCCTTCATAATGTACTTCAGAAAAAGTATGCCCCTGGTCCTCAAAAATTTCTAAACAAGTGGATGAGCAGATTTCCTCTTCAAAAAACATTTCAAAACAAGAGACATATGAGGACGAATCTGAAAGGGAATCCTAAATGGTCTGGTCTTCTGAAGTCTAGATATATTGTAGATCATCTTCATATGATATGACAACCATATTGTCTTTACATTCATCAATCATGAGAAAAGAAACTTCAAATGATTCTTGAAACCCAACACAATCATTTATATCATCTACCATAAATTCACCCAGATCTTTTTCACTTACTTGAACAAAGATCTCATCTTGTTGTTCATGAGCTGACTAGACTACCTCTTTATGAAGGCTTTGTTCTGATGACATGAGAACATTTGGATTCAAAACGTTGTTTTCTTCATTCCAGGTGATTTTAACAACATAATTCTCTTTCATGGGACTTAGTACAAGGTTTTCTTGGTCATCAAAATTTGAATCTACATCTAAAATGACTGTCTTGACATTATCACATTCTGGAATTAGAACTGGACTTCCTTGCATGTTGTCTTCTTCTATGGACAGATCTGAACCGACCATTTTTCTTTCATCACATTCAGTCATATGGACATCTTCAACCTGCTGATCTATAAAGTTGTTCACCAGACTGTCATCCTTTTCAAAAGAGGAAGAAGTTTCACCAACACTTTCTTGACCATGTGTGCACTGCAAATCTACTTTAACTTGAGCTGGAACATGACCGTGCAAGAGTTGATCTATCTCGTCTTCAGAAAAAGGAGATAAGTCCTTTTGTTTCCTTTTGCTAAAATAGTGATTGTCTTCAATATTTTCAAGTGAAAGAGTATATAAATTTTCCTCATACTGTTGATCCATTTCATGTAATTCATGTTGACTGTCAAGATGCAAAATTCCTTCATTTTCCACCATACAAAGATCTTGATTCTGCTGCAAAGTTTCCTGAGCATCTTGATGGGACTCCTCTAGTTTCTCTTCATGTTGTTGAAATGGATTCTCATACAAGGCTTCCATGATCTCATCATACATAAAATTATCATCCTCATAATATTTTTCAAGGCTTTCAATCAAACCATCAGCGTATTTGCAACAGTCATGAACTAAATTTAATGCTGGATAAGAGTCTTCATACTTGTCAAGGAACATGGCATGAAAATCCTTTAAATAGTAAATACAAGCAGGCGGAAAACTTTCATACCAAGATTGGGCTTCACCTTCTAGAGTGGCCAGGAATATCTTCATCAAGCAATCTTCAGGAAAATCAACCTTGAACTTGCAGATATGCATGTGAAATCTAACCAGATGTAAAGCAACATCCTTCCTACCATCATCTTTAAACGTAGGCAAATTCCTTGACCAATCCACTTTCGGAATCTTATTTGGAAAGCCTGGAATATGATCTCGGCTCATGGGAGCGTATCTTCTTGCAATCCGCTCCATTTTAAAAAATCTCAAAGCTACTGATCCCTCTGCAGTGGAGTCACCATGAAGCACCGGTTGTTGGATTCTTCTAGGAAAGGAGTCGCCAGGTGAATGATTTCAGCCGTCTTCTTATGTATGATCATTGTTCACCATCAACCATCAAATCTGAGCTTGATATATGTACTGGGGCAAAACAATCTTCAAGAAAACCATTTTCTCCCCAGCAGAGTCGCCACTATGTTAGAGCCTAAATCCGCCTTAGGCTGAAAGAAAGAAAATTTCAGGGTAACCACAAACCATGCTCAGTCTAGTAGCTAGCCCTACCAGAACAGGAGATGGCTCTCTCTGAGTCACACTCAGTGAATAGATAAAGAAAAGGCCTGAGATGACTTACAGTGAAACTATTTATCTTAGGCTAGTAAGTGAATATGGATACAAGAAGTGATTTTTATGAATGACTGTGTTTCTGGGATGGTATGGGACCAATGGACCTCAAATGAAACAAAGAATTTAATACAAAGGCACAGATTACTTCGTGAGGAAAGATAGGCGCAAATCCTAGCAATTTAGTTTAAGATAGCACAGAATGGAGAGATTGATTAAGAGAATGAAAAGGGCATGGACAACATGAATCCTTTTCAATAGAAGAAAGAACACTGAACATGAAATTTTCCCACAGGCAGAGCAATAAAATTGAATTCTACCTTAGCTAACTCAGAAAACTTCACTGGAAATGAATATGAAATGAACTATGAAACATAACAAGATACATATGAAACATAAGAGACACATTTTCTACACTCACAACCACATGAATCTCATGAAACAGAGCCACTGCCTTTCATTAATCCTCTGTAAAAAATATACAATGCAGAAACATAGTTTCTTTCCCACAGTCTCCCAGAAGTTACAAGCTAACCAACCCTTTGCAAATAGTTTTCATACAATATATAGAAAATGCCATGAAGAGATAGAATTCCCAAGGGTTGGGGAGTTACTCAAATCATTACAAAATGAAGGTGGAGAGCCAAACATCAGCTATAGGGGCAGTGACACAAACATGACGAATGGCTTGGGTGACCCTTTGCCTTCCTTTGACACTTGGATAGATGCCCATCTGGAGTGAAAATACTTTAAAAGCCACCTTTGGTGCCGAAAAAATGAATTTTAGATGAGGGGGCCCACTTATGAAAAGTCGTGAAACGAAATTTCGCAAAATAGAGGCAATTTGGGCCTTTTTTTCCTATATGCATCGCACCCTTTTCTATATGTGTCACGCCACTTTTAGGCCAGTTTTGAGGCACTTGTAGGCGTTAAAAATGTGCTCAAGTGTGCTTGTTTGAAATCCCATCCTATCTACTTTCCAACCCAAGTAGAATTTTTGAATTTGGAGCTCATTTGCCCCTCCAAATCTTCATTCTCCCAAGACTGCTCCCTATGTGTCAAAATAGGGGCACTGAGGCCATTTTTTGGGTGTTTTTGACCTTCTAGAGACTCAAATCATGCCCAAATTTCTTGCCCGAGTGCCAATAATCATTATTTTGCATGATGAATCCAAAAATTCAAACCATTTATCATTTGGAGCTCCCAATCCTACGCGTCGCGCCGATGGCGCGACGCATATAGAGAGAAAACCTGTGTTTGTGCCAAAAAACTTTCCATGTGACCAAAATTGTCCCAAATTTCTTGAAATTTGGGCTGGAGCTTGCTTATCAAGTGTTATGATGGGCCAAAGAGGCTTCGGCCAATATCTGAAGTCGATCGAGCTCCCTTTGCCTCTTTTGCTTCTTGATTTCCTTCCTCAATTTCACCTTCAAATTCCTAATTCGGGCCTTGCACACTTTGTTCCGTGCCATGTAGTGGAAAGCCATGTGTCTCAGCAAGGCATGGTCCTTGTCGGCCTTGTCCAGCAACCTCTAAGTGGATGTTCACTTTCTCTAAAACATACTCCCGGTCCTCATTTCTTTGCACCATAGGTCTACCTTGTGCTGCCATGATGTGTTGCCGGTTTTCCTTGATCAGTTGCAACTCTATCTCAGCTTGCCAATCCTCAAGTTGTTTGTTCCTCTGCTCTAGGTATGTCATATTCCATTTGGCTCTCCCATATTAGGCATGCCAGTAGCTAATGAAATAGAGTCCATTGTAAGTGTGAAAGTAACACGAGCCAAAGTAACTTGAGCACCATGCAAATGTAGAACAAATAGGCGAGCCAACTCATGGTGAAATTGAACATTTGCAACCCTTTCACAAAACTCATAGCATGAATGAAACTGAAAATAGGACATAGCAAGAGGGCAGGCCTACAAATCTGTAAGGCTGGTCAGTTCCTCTCTAACATGTCTGCCACTCTTATGACGCCTCTGGGGTGCCTGTTCTTCCAAGGGAGAGTCACTTTGGGTTTCTACCTCATAGTCTGATGAATGCTCAAATGCTATGACTGCTATGCAAAATACCCTGAAGACAAGATGACTGCTATGTATGAACTATGCTTGAACTGCTCTTTTTGGTGTTGTATTTCAATTTCTGCCACCAAGGGAAAAAAAAAATGCAACAGGGACTATTAGGGATTGTTAGGAAGGGGAAACAATATTGAGGAATGAGAATTATTGGGATAATTTTAATTAGGGAGAGGAGGGGGATTTTATATATGGGAATAAGGTTTAAGGTTTGGGATTAGTTATATAGGGTTGAGGAGATTTTAATAAGGGCTAGGGTTTGGGGATGTTGAATGTAATGTAGGATTGATCAACTTGGTGGGGGGGTAGGAAATGAGGAAACAAGGGAGAATGGGGAAGGAGGAGAGTCCTTGGTGACAAAACTATGAGCTCGGAAACCCTGGCAGCAAATTTGTTTGTGTTGGGTATGAATTTTTGTTTCAACCTTTATCACCCTTACACCACCATCACTCAGCACAAAAATGGATGAAACATTAAGATGTTGACCCTACTTGGCAAATCCATGCAAATAGATGGAAATTTGGAGAGATTTCAATGAATTTCAGGCCTTTTAGCTCTATGTGCCGCGCCTCCCATGAGCGTCGCACCAGTGTAAATTTACACTGGAAAATCTCCCTATGTGTGCCGCGCTCCCTCTATGTGCCACGCCTTTTTGCAGGAGCCTTTTGGAGGCCTTCCCAATGTCCAAATTGGGTGCAGGATAGCTAGTTGGAAAGGTATTTGAGTCTACTTTCCAACCTAACTGGAATTTGGAGTTCATTTGCCCTGTCAAAAACCAAATCTCCCAAGATTGGTCAAAATGTGCCCAGTGAGGCTGCCTCAAGGTAGAGTGATGTTGCAGTCAACGTTTGAAGGTGTTACGCAACTCCAAATTGAGCACATGATAGCTCATTCGAAAGATATTTTTGTCTAGTTATCGTTGTACTCATAATGCAAGTCATTGGGCCAACCAAGCTAGGATAAAACTTGATTTTCCCAAGGTCACTTTAGAGGTGCATCAATTCTCCTGAGGCAGTTGTATTTTTGACATTTCTATAAAACCATGACACCTGTGTAAAAAGTGAAGGATTGTTTTCTTCCTTGGGCTGTTATGGACAAAAACCTCTCTCAGTTTTCCCAAATTCATATTTGATTGCTTAGAAACATCAATTGAGTGAAACCTATCCCGATGTGTGGGACAAGGGATTTGCCGAAATGAAGCGAAATGAAGGGAATAGGGGGATTCTAAATTTTTGAGAAAATTTTGGGAAGTGGGAGAGATGTTAGAAAGTAGGGGAAAGTGGAATCTTAGAGATTGAGTGAGGGGAAGGGGTCCAAAATGGTAAAACACGGGCCTAGCCTAGAAAATTGCCAAGTTGTAGCAAGAAACTAGGGTTTGTGCGAAAATGAGGAATTTGGGGGATTTTAGTGATGGGAAGTGTTTAATAAGGTACATTATGGATATGGGAAGGTGTATGAACATCAGGATACAAGTTTTTCCGATGATTTGACCATCCAAGAGAAATTAGCTTCAAAACCCTAGGAGAGGGAAATGAACCTTGCCTAGGCACAACTGAAGCATGAACAAGGTGTAAAATGACCCAGTGGAACATGACATGATGATGACAACTCTTTGAATGATGGTAGACTCAGTATGAATGGTGACATGGAACGTCATTTGGACAACTTTGACAAGGGTAAAATCCAACCCTAGACCTAATGCCTAGCGACCAAATTTTGCTTGAAGACTCACTGAAATGACAAAATTTGACCTTGACACCTTAAAATCACTTTGCAAGAGCATGTTTGATCACTGGAGGAAGGCTGCAAAGACTGACACTAACACATGGAGTAATGGAATCCATTCCAAGGCGAATGAGATCAAAATGGAACCATACCAAATTTTTTTCAATCACCCATATCTAATCTTGTTTATTTGTTCTTTCATGTTTTCCAACACCCCCTCACTCCAGTTGAATATTTTTGTTTCTATGCACTCTACTGCATATTTCATTTGGGACCTGTTAGCCAAATGTAAGGTGATGTTGCCAACCAATCTAGCAAGCATTAATAGGATTGTCCAGAGAGGCAAGCAGACCACATCCTTTATATCGATTTTCCCATCCTTTGTTGGTTGGGATTAAGGTCTACAGTGTGCAACAATATAATCCTTGACTGTCTCTCCACCCCTTCTCAAACCAGATAGCTAGATAGGAGTGCCTCTCCTTGATAAACCTATCAAGAAGTAAATATCTTCCACCTGTATGATGAGCATATGTGCTTCAAACCTGAAAGCTTTGCCTGAACATTACATGTCTGGACAAGATACTCCAATAGTTCCATTTTTTGCTTCATACTAGGAAGCCAAAAGAATTTGAGAAGCCCACAGTTTCTCAATTCTTGAATAGCGGTTTGATCATTGATAACATCCATGTATTTTTCTTCATGTTCTGTTTCACACCAAATCAGAGTCATTTCGTTTTGATGGATATGTGAAATATGACAAGAAATATCATTATAATCAATCCCATGCAAAAATATGAGAGAAATTTGAGTGAAAAGAAAAAAACAATTTTTTGAAATGTGCCCACTACACCCTAGTAAAGAGAGATAATGCACTACATTGCTCTCCACAATTAAATTTTTACTAGCCCAGTGCATTTTTCGACATTTTTGGAGTGCATCGGAGCTAGGGCACAAAATTAAAGCCCCTAAGTCATCCAAAAATTGAAAAAAAATTGCATGAAATGAAAAACTAGAACTGTGAAAATAAAGAGGAAGGTAAGATCTCCTACTTGGAAGCGATGACACTGAAAATGATCTACTAGATTGGCCACAATCCACTGCTGAAGGGGTAAAATGTAAAATGGTAAAAATGAAATTACATTTGACCTATTTATGGTCATTTTTTATTATTTTATTAACATTTTATTATTTTGACCTAAATTTGACCCAATTTTAACATGTATCACATATTTTTAAAATTTTGGAGGTGTTCCAAGAAGGTTAACAATTATTTAAATGAACTAATCATGTTTTTAAAATTGAAACGTATCATTTTGATAAAATAACATACTTTTATAACTTTTTAACGCTCCGTAAAATCACGACAAAGGAACACTGTGGGGTCCTCGTTCAACTCTTTTCAGACTCCCTAAACATGAAAAGATTGTCAAGCACTTGTTATTTCGAACTCGTTAAAGTAAATGGAAAGACATTTACTTAGTATAAGTTTAACCTTTTTCTAGACTGAGATAGAATATTTATGAAAAATGAATACCTTAGTTGAACATGGCTAAGAGGTTCTCTTGAGTATTGTTTTCTGCCTTTTTGGACTCAAGAGACTATTTACGAAATTGAACCTTTAGAGTTTTATTTTTTTTCTCTTTTCCAAACTCTCTAAACATGAAAAAAGAGTCGATCTACACCCTTGTTGGACTTGTAAAAAATTCAAATAGTGATGGACTCATCATACATGACAAGACTGAACCACTCATTTTCAAGGTTCGTTTAAAATACTCAGAGGGATTCATTTGAAGGATGAACTTACAAATAAATCATGTGTTATCCTCCTCAAGCTTATCAAAATAAAGAGGTACTGACTAGAAATGGTTGGGGAAATTGGGAAAATAGGGTCCTTCACCTATTAATGTAGTGAGTCACTCTTGAACATGACACTCTTTCACTTCATCTCCGTGAATTTTGGGTTGGGAAATATGCTTTTCTTTTTTGTTCATCGCACCATACCAAAGCCTCCAAATTCAGTTTTGGGTCAATGTTGCCAACTCCATAAAGTGACACCTATATGTTAAAGAGAAGTCCTTCAGTTGATATCTTCTATGATACTCTTAAGCCTTCATTCGTGTTTATTGTTCTTGAACAAGTTCCACATCAACATAATTCTGTCTCAAATACTGATACATGTTTCATGTCATTCTTGGGGTATACATCAAGGCCCTCCTATGACGAGTCACTTCCTGTTGACATCAACTCATTAACTAGGAAGTTGACTGAGAAACTCCCTTTGGTACCTTGGGTCTTTCATACATCAATAGCAAGTTTCCTCGCTCTCAATGACAGGTTTTCATCATTGGCCTTTGACTGAAGAATTTGTGTAGTGTTTGACTTCATCTCATCTATTCACACCATACTGATTGTACTACAGTACGTTGAGATCCATTAACATAATCAGTGGTTTCTCTCATGTTTGTTAGCTACTTACAACATTAGACACTAATCATATTGTGTGTACCATGTTCAACTTCAACTTATTAATTCACATGGTTAGACTTGTACATTGGACAATTGAGTGAATGAGATAGAAGACACCAGATCTAGTTTCATCCATCTGGGATGTGATTTCAGGATTAATACAAATATTACAAAGTATGATGGCTATGATCATATAAACATTCATCCAATCATGGGTCCACACTCTGTCATCAGTGGATGATAATTTTTAATCATTTTACATGTAATGTTAGCTTTTGTATTGAGCATGGGTATGCCTCCCTTATAAAATACATCATGATGAGAATGTATTGTAACTGATGATCATCTCGGCTAGTTGTTCTTGATATAAACTTCTCACAAGGTAAAGAAATTTAGTCATCAGTTGTCAGTTCTAGCTTTATACTTTAGGGAGCAATCTATTGTAGGCCATTTTTGTTGGGTTGTGTTATATTCTTTCCACAACTAGCCCCATTAGTTTTAACTGGGGGGTTAGAGGGGGTCTCCTCCCTTGCTTCATTGTGCAGAGCGCAGTGAGGGAGTCACGGGGGGGTAGAAGCCCCCCCTATTAGGGGGTTTGAGGGGGGGAGGTAGCACCCCGCTACGGGGTCTGGGGCAATGCCCCAGGGAAATATGTTTTGGACCCTATATTAGGTGGGTGGACCTATCTATGATTTTTTGCATGCACTTCACACGTGGTTTTGGGTGCAATGGTTTTCGATCCATGGTATTTTGTAGATCCAGTCAAGGGAACTATGGTTATGTTCTAATCCAGGGTTAATGGATTGGGGTTTATGAATGCTTCAGCATGTATATATGTACTGTAACATTGAAAGGAACATAATGAAAATTCAATCTGGTGGTCCTGGTTTTTGGATCCAGGGGTCTATGTATATTTGTTTTAGTTATGCTCTCATCATTGTTTATTTTCTATTTTTAGAATTCGTATGCAAGTAATTTCTATACAGGGTTAAAACCTACAATTTTGTCACATCTAGTTAATAGTTCTGCAAACTGGATCAATCAACATCCATGAACATGATTTCATCATCCCCTCACAAATCCCTAAGAATGACCTTTCCAAAAAGTTTGAGTTTCTAGATTAACTACTTAAAATCAATACTTTTAGCCCCAATACAACTTGTCCCTTTGGCCACCTGCGTTCAGTGTTGGTTTCTCCCTTTTTCACCAGCACTAACTAGCACTAGTTGCTCCCTTTTGCAAACATGTTGATTCCATAAATTCAGTGAAATTAAAAATATTCTTGAATCTTCCTCTTCCAGAAGCTTCTAGGGGTTGTTCTAACCATTTACCATGAATAAGAGATCGCATATTATTTGATCCTACCTTGGAGACTTCACCTCTTATCCCTTGATCTTTTCCTTCCATCATATGTGGATCTCAATCCCATAATGGTAAATCCTAAACTACCATTCTTCTCCGATAAATTTACTACCATCCATAACATCAAGGTTGGCTTTTGGAGATTAATCATGCCTTTATCATAGTCATGTCATTATTCCTTTCATTGTAAAGTGATCCATTAGTCCATATCTGGTCTTCCTTCATGCTATGCATCTGAAGGAGTCATCAATTTCATGAATTAGGGTTGACATTGAAGTGTACTTTATGACAAGGAAGGACAAGTTAGCTTGGGGAGACTTCTACAAGATCTCTTCTATTTCTATTAATACAAAGAGTATCACGTTTTCCTATATATGTTGTGTTATGTTTATACATTCATGTATTTCAATGCCTTGTTGATTCATTGAATAGAGTAGTTTAATTATGCTACGTAGATGTTTTGGATCCTTTGTTTGTTTTAGTCATATGTGCAAGTTATTTATAGAATTCATAGCTACGATTGGAGCTTACAAGCAAGGAGGAAAGGAAATATTGCAATGAATTCCAAGTAGAATTCTTTCCCATTCTTTAATTTATCTAAGGAAAACTCTATGCTTTTTTGTCTTCTATTGTTCTTGACCAATCCACTAGGTCTAGGTAATTCACCGTTGTTTGCAATCATAAATTCCTCATAACAGTTATCATGGAGAAATAAAATATTTCTAACCTATTCCCTCGTAAAAATTAACATGGTATCAGAGCTATGGGGAAAAATTTTATGGATCGTTATTCCTTGATATGAGAATTTCTTGAGGCACGGGACGAGTTTCCTAAGGCATGTGTGCTTCCTGAGGCACTATGCATACCAATGGAATCTTAGCAAGCCTCTATGTCAATCAAAGTTATCTTTGTGAGAAGATGCAAAATTACCCCGTGGATCAGTCGGGTCTCTAGGCCAAGTAAGTCTGATCTCTATATGATATATGAGCTTATATGTTGTTATCTGGAATTGTAAATTGAAGGTTTTCTTGAAAAAGTTTGCAAGCTAGTTTATGTCTCGTGGGAAATGGATGAAAATTGCAAAAGCACATAAACTTAGTAATTTTAGTTAACTTTTGCAGATATAACCAAAGGAAAATAGACAACATGCATCATCACAAAATAGTAATTTAATGACAAAGCTCACCCCTCCTGGGCTACATCTATGGGTCCAACTTCCAACATTGGCCCTTTATATTATATGCTCAAAATGTCAATTAAATCAACATAAAATGCTTAAATCACAAAAATAATGTTGTCATTGTGTCCATAACACCCAAAAACCCCTGTGTAAGCTCTTCTTGGGCTCAAAAAGGCCGAAAAATGGCAAAGTTAGGCCTCCTTCTCCATTTCTCTACTATATGTCCTACAAAATGACAAAACTGGAGAAAAATAGGAAACGAAATCCTCCTTTAGAAGAACCTCCAAGCAACAATTTGGCATGAGGATAGTGGAAATTCCACCAAAATTGGTGCAAGATGTTGAACACTTAGTTGGGAACCCACAACCCTAACTTCTACCCTTTTCATCAGTCATGTGGTAGACAATGTGGCCAGCGGCATGGACCAAAGGCCACGTACCTATGACCTCCCCCACTCTTGGATGTATGCAAGGCCATCTAGTTATGAGTTGGGTGCCACATGTTGGCCCTTCCCACCCAGTCCATCAGTGGTTATATTGCAATTAATGGGACCGAGGTCAAGGCTAACCTCCTACCCCCTCTGCTTCCACCATATTCCATGGTCATTTAATGTAATATGACCTCAGGCTAGGTTCAGTCAGGAAAACACGTCAGTCCGTCCCCACCCCCCTCTCCCTCAATCTTCCAATGTTTAAAATTTAAATAAAATCCAACCACCATACATAACAAGGTTCAATGCATGGTCTATTGATAACATTTTTGGTTGGCTTGCCAGAGGTCTTGGGGTCAAACCTTATCGAGGTCAGTCAGACCCTTAACAAATTTTACATGATTCCCGAGGGAAATGTGGCGCCCTCCCATTGGGCCATGTGGTACCTCCTGATTGCCTAAACCAAAATCTCACCAACCAATGAAAATTTTCCAACCCAACCTGTATGACTCTGCCATGCATCTACATGAGATTGGCCTGACTAACCACCGTACCTACTAATGGCAGTGCCACATCATTATACGGCATGCGTACTCAGCAACCCAGTCAACCCTGCAAGTTGATTTTTTAGTTGTTTGCCAAAAACTTCAGAACGCGATAAATTTCACATATGATGTCGGATTGAGGTGATTCAAGCATCATTGAAATTAGAATGATGAGATATATGATTTGGCATTGGTTTCAAGCAATTTTGATCATTTGTAATTTTTAGCATATTTTTTATCCCCTGGATCATTCCTCCTAATTGGAAGCTTTTAGACCACCAAAAGTTTGTTTTTACTCAGCAAGTAAGTGATGGTACAGTGCCCTCACTTTACCAAGCTCAATCCACCTTGCTTTACTTGGATTGGCACCTTTGAGCACCACTCAAAGATACTCTAGAATGCATCTGCCTGAAGTCCTTATCCTCCTTGTCAAGAATTGAGTCTTCCTGCAACTCATCTAGATATTAGGAGAAAAATCTTCAATAGATGGAATTTAAACATTCTCTTCATGACCATTAATCATTTGAAGCTCATACAATATCAAGTTGTCCACATGCACAATGGAATAAATTTTCATATAAGGTAGAAAATCTAATCAGAAAGCATTGTTACCAATCTTCTACAAGATTTTTAAAGGACCATATCTTATTGGATTGAAATTTTTACCTTCACCTTGATGTCTTTCCTTGCTGATATATAACCAAACTTGATCTCCCACTTAAAAATATTGATCAAATCAATGTTTTTCATGCCTTTCTTTGTACTTTGCTTTTCTTTTCTCTAGCTTCTCTTGTACTCTTTGATGCTCTAGCTTAATTTGTTCAATGAAGTTCTCGTCTTTGTCCACATCACTATGTCCATCTACTGCAATATATTTACCAAAGATCAAATCCAAAGTAGACTTTGGAAAATCACCCAAGCAAGCTTCAAATGGCGATACTTGCATAGATGAATGCTTGGTACAATTGTATGCATGTTGGATGTAATGCAAATGCTCATCCCAAGGTTTAGGATGCTTACCACAATATCCACAAAGGAGATGCACTACTGTTATGTTTACTACTTTTGTTTTGCCATCAAATTGTGTATGAAATGTTGTGATCTTCTTCAACCTAGTGTCCATGAGTTCCCATAAACTTGACCAAAACTTCTCGAAAAATAGAGAATCATGATAAAAAATAATAAAAGTGGTTAACCCAAACTGAACCCATACATTTTCGAAGAACATATTTGTGGTTTGTTCAGATGTAACCTGTTTCTTGTGTGGCATCAACACACACATTTTGATGAAATGATCCACAACAAGATATAGATATTCATGACCTTTCCTATAAATAAGTAGCTCCCCTACAAAATCCATAGAAATACTTTCCCAAGGATGAGAAGAAATAGGAAGTGGAGTGTACAAACCCAATTTCCTATTGCTAGGCTTTCTAGTAGCACACATGTAACATCCCTTTACATATATTGAAACGATTTCATTCATGTGATTCTAATAACAGTACCTCTGAATTTGTGCAACTGTTTTGCCTAAACCAAAGTGACCAGCAATAAGAGAATTGTGGCATTCCCTTATAACATTTGACTCTTTTACCCTGTGGAACACTTAACTTGCCAAGTTGGTACAACAACTTTCTATGAACATGATAATCCAACTCTTCAACATGATTTCCCTGAATCAAAGTTTCATAAACATATTTAAAATCATAATTTTGAGCATATTGTTCAATATAATTTTCATGCATAATGGAGTTAGGCCTAAGAATGACAAATGCATTAATAATAAGCCTTGATAACATATCAACAACTTTGTTGTATATACCTTTCTTGTACCTGATTACCAAATGAACTTGTTATAGGAATCCCATCCACCTGAACTGTATAGCTTTTTGTAGCTTCGTTTGCGATTGTAAATATTGCAAAGTGTTGAGCCTCCATTTCGTCCAAATTTTAATGATTTAACTAAATAATTTTATGCATGTACTAAGTGTCTATAATAGTTATTATTTGTTTTGTGCATTATTAAGTTATTATCTAGAGGCATTTAGAGTTTACAGTTGTTTATCTATGAACTCTTCTTGTTTTGTTAATTTAATGTGAAAATTTCATTAATGTTAAGCTCTTTTGTGGCAGGTGCTAACATTCTAGTAGTAGCAGTTTCTATACCAGGTGTGTCTACACTAGCGCTGCCTCCACCAACATGCCTGCACTAATTTGGGGCTTTCATACATTGACACATCTCTAGGGAAATATGAAAGAGGATTTTGTTCAAAATGGTGTTTGAACACTTCCATATAAGCTCAGATACACCCAGGTCGCAAGGATTTATGTTTAGGTAATAATTAATGCGTCAACCCCAAATTCGCAACAATTTCCAGAATTCCAACTTCTACCTCGATTTTCGTGCAAGTAAAGGCGAATAGAGAAATTATGGAACATGGGTTTTTGTCCAAGTATAGAAAATTGACAAATCCTCAAACTGATTTATAAAATTCATAATGGTCTAAAAGTTACATAACGGTCTTTGAGGTTGTTTTCTAAATATATATTGTTTTTCCATAATTTTAGCATCTCAAATTTCAAACAGTCATTTTTCGGGAACAATTTACATGGCAATGGATCTGAACCAGAAAATTATGAGAGAAGTTATTGTTGAAAATATGACAAGATATATTTCCCCTAAATATTTTTCTGAAATTCGTAATGGTTGAGGAGATATGCGAACTTCTTTGGAGGCATTTTGTTAAAATAACCGATTTTTCCAAAATTGTAGAAAACGACCAGATTTGGGAAATTCATGCCAGATCTTCATTCCTTCAATGGGTAAATGGTTGTACTAATATTCTATTGATGAATATCAATTGGGATTCAATTCCCATGTTGTTTGCTAAGGAATAGAGCCAAAATTATCATGAAAGAACATTATAAAAGGAAGGAGTCACATAGGTGTGAAGGTTGGTTTTTGTATATGGCAGATTGTATTATGTAAATCATATTTGTTTGCAGGAGGAGGGAATCGATCTTGCTGTGCAAGAAGGGAGGAGTTGTGCACTAGTGGGATGATCCCTCGAGGGGGCCACTACAACTAGTGCAACAATGTTTTATGAATTTGTAACATGGCTTCTGCAATGAACTTCTTCGACATTTAACTTCGAATTTTGGTTTCTACTCTAAAATGAGTTTATTTGGAAATAAATTCTGAGTAATTTTGTTTCTCCATACTATTCTAAAGATTGTGACTTAATCGTTGCAACAACAACGAGCTGGATGGTTAGGCCCACTAGCCAGTCCATTGCCCCAAACCTTTTAACTTTCTTTTGCTACATTTTAGTTTGCTTGGTGTGAGTGTGATCTTAGATAATTTCACAATTTCATTTCATAGCTCTTCGTTCAGTCATTTAAATTTTCAATTTCATTCCAAAAGCTTTATTTTAATGCTCTAGTTATTTAAGTTTAATATCAATGCGTTTGGATGTATTTTCATAAAGGCTAAACTAAAGTAAACGATGAATGTTTTAATTGTGTCTCTTATTTATTCTTACAGAGATTTACCCTGATCTCATTGCAACATAACAAAGTTTATTTCCAGAACACAATGGTGAAATATTTGCTAAGCAAGAATTCTAGTTAACTTAATTTAACATGTGTTCATGATTGCCTTTGAATATTACATGAGACGGATTCCTGCACTTTTGCACAAAAACACTTCTTCATGTACTTTTGCAAGCAGATGCCCGCATCATCATAAGGAAATATTGTGAAACTTGTTGACAAAACGCTCATAGAAATCTTCATTATAATTAAATGATGCATATATTATAAGGAAGTATTTAATAAGATCAGGGTAAACAACATGAATTATATAGTGGTTATTATTTCTCTTACAACTAAAGTACTAAATTGTCTTTAAGAGAAGCAGTGCATTATTATCTAGATTCTTTCCTTAGATTAGTTGGAATGAAGTTGCCTTGTGATTTCTAATTTAATTTCATGCTTGCAACATAGTAGTAACTTTTAAAGAGGTTTTTCATTCTTTATTTATTGAATCACATTCTTTTGAATGGGGCCTACATTCCCTTGTCCCCTGGACAATTAAGGAAGACTTACTACAAGAGTTAACTCAACCCATAAGAGGTGTCCAGAAGTAGATTCTCGAAGTGTGTTTTGAAGAGTCTTGTTCCTTTTTCGTGAATGATGCTTCTTTTGAATTTCTTGCAAAATCTTGGCTTTTATTTGAAAGATCCCTGAGGTCGTATCTGGCATATGTTGTGCTACGCCTCTAAGTTTACTTACTCGGATTAACAAATTAAATGTTGGTGTAAATCTTGCATTTATACCGCCCGACATTTTGGCGTTGTTGCCGGGGAGGCGTTGTAGGATAAGGCTTCAAGGATTTTCCATGCTTTTACCTTTCCTTCACAATTGAATTTATAGATTAATGAAATTCTCCTTGCTTGCTGAAGCATACTAGACGACATTCCTAAGGAGCTCACAAGCTAGGTTTTCCTTTCTACAAATGAGTGATTTCCTTTACTGCAAAGTGTGATGTGTTATTTGTTTCTTTTACTACAATTTAGTTTTTATGAGTAATTTTTCTTTCTGCAAAGTGTGATGCTTGATTTACTGCAATTGAGTTTTAATGAGAAATTTATTTTACTACAAAGTGTGTTACTTTTTTTTTTTCAATAGAGGTTATCTAATTTATGCAAGTGTGATTTCCTTAGTTTACAATCTTGGTTTGTTCTTTTTACTGCAATTGATATTTTGAGTTTTTGAGGTGTTAAAAGAACCCCCCACTCTCCATTCAGGTGCTGACAAGACTTTCTAACTAGCAAGAAAATGTCAAGAACTGTGATGCTATTGAAAGAACTATCTCAAATTTTAGCAGAAGCTGGGGTCTTTGCTTCACAAAAAGAACCCATATTGGCATCAATTAGAAATCGATATACTCTTCTATAAGAAGAGAATCATGAAGAACTAGAAGATCTTCCTAGGGATGCCGAGAAGCTATGGATCATGCTTGATGAGGAGAAGCCATCATAAGCAAATATTGAAGAACATCCATGTGATCCAGCCTGAACTTTAGAGAATGAACAAATAAATGTGGAGGATTTGCATGATACACCAAATGTTTCCCATGGAACAAATGATCAAAAGTATATGGATACCATCGAATCTTGGTTTCAGATGACTATCAGTATCCACTCCTCCCTTATCATTCAACAATTTGTAATATCACCTCAGCTAATGCAACTGGTTCCTCATGTTCTAGTATCTTCTTGAATATGCTTTGCAAGTTTGAACATGAATATGATTATCCTCTTGTTGTGCACTTGGTTGCACTAGAAGTCCTCCTATACTTAAAATGGATTCTTGCACTTCTTAGGGTAGAGTAGGGTAGAAGAATAAAGAAATGCCATAAATAAAGTTGTTACAACAATTCAATTGGGGTTTTGACTTTCAATGGCCACTGAAACTGCTTTTGATCCACATTGGTTGTTAACACACACATATATGAAAATTCTTCTTGAGCATGATTCACTCTAATACATCATGATTTTGCAAAAGTAACCATGATTAACCACTCTAATGAAGTTGTCATCTGAGATATATATTTTCAGTTTCCCTTATAAGGTACTATTAGAGAACCCCTATGGTGGACCACTCTTGTAAAGATCATAATAAGCTATTCATGAGAACACTAACATTATTAACTTAAAGAATCTTTCAGTATTTATCTGGGATATTTTTAATAATTCTTTAGGGTAGAGGAACTAGCCAGTAATGATTAGTCATTAAAAGCTTTTCACACCATCCCATACTCTTAAGGAGTAGATCTGTCTCCCCACTTATTAAGTAACCTTTAAGGTTAATCACAATTAGAATTTATAAATATTTAGGGGAGGATAGGAGGTCTCATGATGAGTCGACCTACCATGATCATGAGACTGAACATGCGTGACATCACTGTTGTTGGTCACCAAGCCAGAGTAATGGCTTTCAGCCGAAAAGTTGGAAGACAGGAGGTCTCATCATGAGCCGACCTATTCATCCATGTTACTTCTTGTGAGTGGCACTTCCTTCAGTTGGTTACCAAGCCAGGAGAGTGGCCTTAATCTAATTTTTAGAATTTAATAAGATAACTCTGAATCTATATTTAGTAAGTGGGACATAGACATTTCGATGGGTTAAAAGACATCCCTGTCAAGGCTATAGACGCCTATGAGCAGCAGGGCCATGTTTGTGGTATTAAAGTTAATTGCATACTAAGGTTTACTCAATTATACTTCTCTTTCCTTAAAACTCATCATTTTATTTCTTGTACAATGGTTTTAAGATGATTTGAGCATGATGCTTTGGGTTCTATCTTTCAAAAATTAGGAATCTTTAATGATGTGGTACACTTAGTGAAGGTAATTCTTTGTATTAGATTAAGGATAAATTTACTTTCACATCGGCATGACAACAAATTTAGAGTGTTCAATTTCTGATTGGTCCAGGAAGGTGTCATTTTGTTCTATTTTTATCTCCCTTTTCTGGTATCATAACTCACTTAATTTTTTATGGTATTTAGAGTGATGAATTGCTCAGTGATGATTACTCACTAGGTGTTGATGGAAAACAATGTGTGTTGATTGTGGTTGCCTCTAAATAAGGATTACATGACCTATGTATAGGATTGTTGTATTAGGTGCAGGAATCTTATGGTAATTTTCTTGAAATTGCACATTTTCAACAAAGATTTGATTTTTTTATCATAAGTGTTAATAAGACTATGGACAGAAATAAGAGCTCTGAAATCTATGATAACACAAAGTTCATTTGAAGTAGGACAGCAGGTATGTGATGTTTATCATAAAGGTGCAGTACACTTTTTCCATAATGTGTGGTACAAAGCATTGCTTTCATGTACTTGATATTGTTGCAATTTTATCATTCCTACACTCGATACTTTCATAAGCGTTGTAACATGGTTTTAGTTGGCACTGTAACAGTGATGTTGCAAACTTGATGAATGCTTTAAATGATGACAGACCATGATATCTTAATATAATCATTATTATCCATTTTGCACATTATTAAGTTATTATCTAAAGGCATTTAGAGCTAACAGTTGTTGATCTATGAACTCTTGTTGTTTTGTTAATTTAATGTGAAAATGTCATTAATGTCAGGCTCTTTTGTGGTAGGTTCTAACATTCCTGTAGTAGCAGTTCCTATACCAGGTGTGCCTGCACCAGCTCTGCCTACACCAACATGCCTCCACCAACATGCCTACACTAATTTGGGGCTTTCATACATTGACACATCTCTAGGGAAATATGAAAGAGGTTTTTGTTCAAACTGGTGTTTGAACACTTCCACATAAGCTCAAATACACCCAAGTTGTATGGATTTATGTTTAGGCAATAATTAATGCCTCAACCCCAAATTCGCAATAGTTTCCAGAATGCCAAATTCCACCTCGATTTCCATGCAGGTGAAGGTGAATATAGAAATTATGGAACATAGGTTTTGGTCCCAATATAGCAAATTGACAAAGCCTCAAACCAATTTATAAAATTTTTAATGGTCTAAAAGTTACATAATGATCTTTGAGGTAGTTTTCTAAAAATAGGCTACTTTTCCAGAATTTTAGCATCTCAAATTTCAAATAGTCATTTTCGAGCATGATTTCCAAGGCAATGGATCTGAACCAGAAAATTCAAAGAGAGGTTATGGTTGCCAATATAAAAATATATATTTCCTCCAAACATTTTTTCCGAAATTTGTAATGGTTGAGGAGATACGCAGACTTCTTTGGAGGCATTTTGTTAAAAAATCCGATTTTTCCAGAATTGTAGAAAACGACCAGATTTGGGAAATTCATGCCAGATCTTCATTCCTTCAATGGGTAAATGGTTGTACTGATATTATATTGATGAATGTTAGTTGGGATTCAATCCCCGTGTTGTTTGCAAAGGAATAGATCCAAAATTATCATGAAAGGACATTATAAAAGGAAGGAGTCACATAGGTGTGAAGGCTGGTTTTTGTATATGGCAGATTGTATTATGTAAATAATATTTGTTTGCAGGAGGAGGGAATCGATATTGTTTTGCAGGAAGAGAGGAATTGTGCACTAGTGGGATGATCCCTCAAGGGGACCACTAGAACCAGCACAACATTTTTTTATGAATTTGTAACATGGCTTCTGCAATGAACTTGTTCGACATTTAACTTCGAATTCTAGTTTCTACTTTGAAATGAGTTTATTTCACAATCACTTATGAGTAGTTTTGTTTCTCCATACTATTCTCAAGATTGTGACTTAATCGTTGCAAGGGCAACAAGATGGATGGTTGGGCCCACCATCTAGTCCATTTCCCCAAACCTCTTAACTTTCTTTTGCTTCATTTTAGTTTTCTTGCTGTGAGTGTGATCTTAGATAATTTTGCAATTTCATTTCATAGCTTTTATTTTAGTAATTTATTTTCAATTTCATTCCAAAGGCTTTATTTTACTACTTTGGTTATTTAAGTTTAATATCAATGCTTTTGGATGTATTTTCATAAAGGCTAAACCAAAGTAAATGGTGAATGTTTTAACTACGTCTCTTATTTATTCTTATAGAGATTTACCCTGATCTCATTACGGCATAACAAAGTTTATTTCCAGAACAAAATGGTGAAATCATTGCTGAGCAAGAATTTTGGTTAACTTAACTTAACATGTGTTCATGATTGCCTTTGAATATTATATGAGACAGATTCCTGCACTTTTGCAAAAAACACTTATTCTTGCACTTTTGTAAGCAGATGCCCAGATCAGCATAAGGAAAGATTGTGAAACTTGTTAACAAAATGCTCATAGGATTCTTCATTATAATTAAATGCAGCATATATTATAAATATTTAACAAGATTAGGGTAAACAACATGAATCATATATTGGTTCTTATTTCTCTTACAACTAAAGTATTGAATTGTCTTTAAGAGAAGCAGTGCATTATTATCTTGATGTTTTCCTTAGATTAGTAGGAATGAAGTTGTCATGTGATTTCTAGTTTAATTTCATGCTTGCAAAATAGCAGTAACTTTTAAAGATGTTTTTCATTCTTTATTTCTTTAATCTCATTCTTTTGAATGGGGCCTGCGTTCCCTTGTCCCCTCAACAACTGATAAAGACTTACTACAGCAGTTAACTCAACCCAGAAGAGGAGCTAGAAGTAGATTCCCGAAGTGTGTTTTTAAGAGTCTTGTTCCTTTTTCCTGAATGATGCATCTTTCGAATTTCTTGCAAAATCTTGGTTTTTATTTGACAGATCCCTGATGTCATATTCTGGCATATATTCTGCTATGCCTGTAAGTTTACTTGCCCAGATTGATCAATTAAATGTTGGTGTAAATCTTGCATTTATACCGCCCGACATTTTGGCGTCGTTGCCAGGGAGGCATTGTAGGATAAGCTTAAAGTATTTTTCATGCTTTTCCCTTTCCTTCGCAATTGAATTTATAGATTAATGAGATTCCCCCTGCTTGTTGAAGCATACTGGACGACATTCCCAGAGAGCTCACAAGCTAGGTTTTCCTTTCTGCAAATGAGTGATTTCCTTTACTGCAAAGTGTGATGCCATATTTGTTTCTTTTGCTGCAATTAAGTTTTTATGAGTAATTTTTCTTTCTGCAAAGTGTAATGCTTTATTTACTGCAATTGAGTTTTAATGAGTTTTTTTACTGCAAAGTGTTTTACATTTTCTTATGCAATAGAGGTTATTTAATTTCCACAAGTATGATTTCCTTAATTTACAATCTTGGTTTGTTATTTTTACTGCAATTAATCTTTTGAGTTTTTCAGGTTTTAAAAGAACCCTCCGCTCTCCATCCAGGTGTCAACAAGACTTTCCAACTAAGAGGAAAATGTTAGGAAGTGTGATGTTATTCAAAGAACTATCTCAAATTTTGGCAGAAGATCGGGTCTCTGCTTCACAGAAAAACACATCTTAGAATCAATTAGAAATCTTATACTCCTTTGGAAGAAGAGAATCATGAAGAACCAGAAGATCTTCCTAGGGAGACCAAGAAGCTATGGATCATGCTTGATGAGGAGAAGCCATCAGAAGAAGATATTTAAGAACATCCATTTGATCCAGCCTGAACTTTAGAGGATGAATAAAGAAATGTGAAGGATTTGCATGATAGACTAGATGTTTCCCATGAATCAAATAACCAAGATATATGGATCTCATCGAATCTTGGTTTCAAATGACTATTAGTATCCACTCCTCCTTTATCATTCGGAAATTTGTAGTATCATGTTAGCTAATGCAGCTGGTTCCTCATGTTCTGGTATTTTCTTGACTATGCTTTTCAAATTTGAACATGAATATGATTATCCTCTTGTTGCACACTTGATTGCACTGGAAATCCTCCTATACTTAAAAGGGAGTCTTCCACTTCTTAAGGTAGAGTAGGGTAGAAGAATAAAGAAATTCCATGAATAAATTTGTTACAACAATTCAATTGGGGTTTTGACTTTCAAAGCATAGCCGCCGAAACTGCTTTTGATCCACATTGGTTGTTAACACACACATATATGAAAAATCTTGTTGAGCATGATTCATTCTAATACCTCATGATTTTGCAAAAGTAACCATGATTAACCACTCTAATGAAGTTGTCATCTGAGATATATATTTTTAGTTTCCCTTAGAAGGTACTATTGGAGAACCCCTATGGTGGACCACTCTTGTAAAGATCATAATAAGTTATTCATGAGAACGCTAGCATTATTAACTTAAAGAATCTTTCAATCATTATTTGGGATATTTTTAATAAGTCTTTAGGGTAGAGGAACTAGCCAGTAATGACTAGTCATTAAAAACTTTTCACGCCATCTAGTACTCTTAATGAGTAAATCTGTCTCCCCACTTATTAAGTAACCTTTAAGGTTAATCATAGTCAGAATTTATAAAATATTTAGGGGTGGATAGGAGGTCTCGTGATGAGCCAACCTACCATGATCATGAGACCTAACATGCATGACTTTACTGATGTTGGTCACCAAGCCAGAGTAATGGATTTCAGCCCAAAATCTAGAAGACAGGAGGTCTCATCATGAGTCGAACTGTTCATCCATGTTACTTCTTGTGAGTGGCACTACCACTAGCTAGTTAGCAAGCCAGGATAGTGGCTTTTGACTAATTTTTAAAATTAAATAAGATAACTCTAAATCTGTATCTAGTAAGTGGGACACAGACATTTCGTTGGGTTAAAAGACATCCCTGTCAAGGCTATAGATGCATGCAGGCAGCAGTGCCATGTCTGTGGTATTAAATTTAATTACATACTAAGATCTATTTAGTTATATTTCCCTTTCCCTAAAACTCATCATTTTATTTCTTGGACAATGGTTTTAAGATGATTTGAGCATGATGCTTTGGGTTCTATCTTTCAAAAATTAGGAATCTTTAATGATGTGGTACTCTTAGTGAAGGTAATTCTTTGTATTAGATTAAGGAGAAATTTACTTTCACATCTGCATGACAAAAAAATTAGAGTGTTCAATTTGATGATTGGTTCAGGAAGGTGTCATTTTGTTCTATTTTTATCTCCCTTTTCTGGTGTCATAACTCACTTAATTTTTTATGGTGTTTAGTGTGATGAATTGCTTAGTGATGATTACTCACTAGGTGTTGATGGAAAACAATGTATGTTGACTATGGCTACCTCTAAATAATAACTACATGACCTAGGTACAAGATTGTTGTATTAGGTGCAGGAATCTTATGGTAATTTTCTCGAAAGTGCACCTTTTCAACAAAGATTTGAATTTTTATCGTAAGTGTTAATAAGACTCTAGACAGAAATAAGAGATCTAAAATCTATGACAAGTAGAGAGTTCAATTGAAACAAAACAGCAGGTATGTGATGTTTATCATAAAGGTGTAGTACTCTTTTTCCATAATGTATGGTACAAAGCATTGCTTTCTTGTACCTGATATTGTCACAATTTATCATTTCTGCACTCAATACTTTCATAAGCGTTGTAACATGATTTTTAGTTGGCATTGTAACAATGATGTTGCAGACTTGATGAATGGTTTAAATGAGGACATACCATGATATATTAATATTTCCTTGTGGAGATTTTTGTTGACACTTTTATCGGGAAGCATAGTATGATCTTTAAAAATTCCCCCTCCCTTCTTCCATGATTTATAATCTTACGGTTTGGCTTGCATGAGGACATGCAAGAAGGTCAGCGTGGGGGAGTGTTAAGCTTCCATTTTGTCCAAATTTTCATGATTTAACTGAATAATTTTATGTCTGTACTAAGTGTCTATAATCATTATTATTCATTTTGTGCATTATTAAGTTATTATCTAGAGGCATTTAGAGCTAACAATTGTTGATCTATGAACTCTTCTTTTTTTGTTAATTTAATGTGAAAATGTCATTAATCTCAAGCTCTTTTGTGGTAGGTTCTAACATTCCTGTAGTAGCAATTCCTATACCAGGTGTGCTTGCACCAGCTCTGCCTCCACCAACATGTCTACACTAATTTGGTGCTTTCATACATTGACACATCTCTAGGGAAATATGAAATAGATTTTTGTTCAAAATGGTGTTTGAACACTTCCACATAAGCTCAGATACACCCAAATCTTACGAATTTATGTTTAAGCAATAATTAATGCCTCAACCCCAAATTCGCAACAAATTCCATAATTCCAACTTTCACCTCGATTTCTGTGCAGGTGAAGGCAAATAGAGAAATTCTGGAACATGGGTTTTGGTTCCAGTATAGTAAATTGACAAAGAATCAAATCGATTTCTAAAATTTGTAATGGTATAAAAGTTACATAACGATCTTTGTGGCGGGTTGCTAAAAATATAATGTTTTTCCATAATTTTAGCATCTCAAATTTCAAATAGTCATTTTTGGACACGATTTTCAAGGCCATGGATCTGAACTAGAAAATTCTGAGAAAGGTTATGGTTGCCAATATAACAAGATAGATTTCCTCCAAACAGTTTTCCAAAATTCGTAATGGTTGAGGAGATATGCTGGCTTATTTGGAGGCATTTTGTTAAAAAAATATTTTTCCAGAATTGTAGAAAACTGCCAGATTTGGGAAATTCATGCCAGATCTTCATTCCTTCAATGGGTAAATGGTTTTGATGATATTCTATTGATGAATATCAGTTGGGATTCAATCCTCATATTGTTTTCTAAGGAATAGAGCCAAAATTATCATGAAAGAACATTATAAAAGGAAGGAGTCACGTAGGTGTGAAGGCTGGCTTTTGTGTATGGAAGATTGTATTATGTAAATCATATTTGTTTGCAGGAGGATGGAGTCAATATTGTTGTGCAGGAAGGGAGGAGTTGCACACTAGTGGGATGATCCCTTGAGGGGACCACTAGAACCAGCACAACATTGTTTTATGAATTTGTAACAGGGCTTCTACAATGAACTTCTTCGACATTTAACTTTGAATTATGGTTTCTACTTTGAAATGAGTTTATTTGGAAATCACTTCTGAGTAATTTTGTTTCTCCATAATTTTCTGAAGATTGTGACTTAATCGCTTAAGGGACATGAGTTGGATGGTCTGGCTCACTAGCCAATCTGTTGCCCCAAACCTCTTAACTTTCTTTTGTTGCATTTTATCTTGTTTGGTGAGTGTGGTCTTAGATAATTTCGCAATTTCATTTCATAGTTCTTCTTTCAGTCATTTAATTTTCAATTTCATTCCAAAAGATTTATTTTACTGCTCTGGTTATTTAAGTTTAATATCAATTCTTTTGGATGTATTTTCATAAAGGTTGAACTAAAGTAAACGGTGAATGTTTTAACTGTGTCTCTTATTTATTCTTATAGAGATTTACCCTAATCTCATTGCAGGCATAACAAAGTTTAATTCGAGAACACAATGGTGAAATCATTGCTAAGAAAGAATTTTGGTTAACTTAACTTAACATGTGTTCATGATTGCCTTTGAATATTATATGAGATGGATTCCTACACTTTTTCTTAAAAACACTTATTCATGTACTTTTGCAAGCAGATGCCCGGATCAGCATAAGGAAAGATTGTGAAACTTGTTGACAAAATGCTCACAAGATTCTTCATTATAATTAAATTTTGCATATATTATGAGGAAGTATTTAATAAGATTAGGGTAAATAACATGAATTATATATTGGTTCTTATTTATATTACAACTAAAGTACCGAATTGTCTTTAAAAGAAGCAGTGCATTATTATGTTGATTCTTTCCTTAGATTAGTTGGAATGAAGTTGCCAAGTGATTTCTAGTTTAATTTCATGCTGGCAACATAGCAGTAATTTCTAAACAGGTTTTTCATTCTTTATTTCTTGAATCACATTCTTTTGAACGGGGCCTACATTCCCTTGTCCCCCAGACAACTAAGGAAGACTTACTGCAGGAGTTAACTCAACCCAGAAGAGGATCCAAAAGTAGATTCCTAGAGTGTACTTTGAAGAGTCTTGTTTTTTTTTCCTAAATGATGCTTCTTTTGAATTTATTGCAAAAGCTTGGTTTTTATTTGACAAACCCCTGAGGTCATATTCTAGCATATATTGTGCTACACCTCTAAGTTTACTTACCTAGATTGAAAAATTAAATTTTGGTGTAAATATTGTATTTATACTACCCAACACAAATATTGATGGTCAGTATATGAATAATCATTTATTTACCCATCAAATAATGCTTCCATTTATTCATGATTTGTACCAAAGCATACAACTCTTTATCATAAGGTTGATAGTTAATTACTACATTGGTAAAGGTTTCATAATGGTAACAAATAGGATTACCATGTTGCATCAAAACTGCTCCCATGTCATAATCGCTTCCATTGGTTTTAATCTCAAATGGCTACTTAAGTTCGGGAAGTGCTAGAACTAGTGTTGTATTGATTCTCTCTTTCAATGTGTCGAAGGCTTTTTGTTGCTTAAGTACCCACTGAAAGACATGTTTCACACTTGTCAAAGAATGTAGTGGTGTTGCAATGAGTGAGAAGTTAGCTATAAATTTTGGGTTGCTACCAAAAATATCCTAACTTCAATTACATTGTTGGGTTTAGGTCAATTCATAATAACATAAACTTTTGAGGGATCAATCTTCAATTCACCCCCTCCTACAATATGACCCAAATACACCAAAGAGGTTTTTGTCAAGTTCACACATAGACATCTTCAAATACAACTTATCTTTCTTCAAGACATCTAAAACTTGTTTCACATGCTTGACATGCTCTTCATGAATCTTACTGAAAATCAAAATATCATCTAAGTAGACTATGAAAAAATAATCAAGGAATGGTCTCAACACATCATCCATAACTCTCATGAATGTTGCAAGTGTATTGAAAATCCCAAATGGAATAACTAACCATTCAAACAAACCTTTTTTTTCTTGAAATTGGTTTTCCATATATCATCTTCAGCAATCCTTATCTAATGATAACCTCTTCAGAAATCTAACTTAGTGAAGTAAACAACATCCTTTTACTAATCTAGCAAATAATCAATGTGAGGAAGAGGATAGAAATTCTTTACTTTGATTTTGTTCAAAGCTATAAAATGTGTACACATGCGCCATGTACCATCCTTCTTTGGAACCAAAACAATAGGAGAGCCACAAGGAGATGTGTTAGGCCTAATGACCTCTTTGTCAAGCAACCCTTGAATTTTATTCTTAATATTTCCATTCTCCAAAACTGACATTTTGTACATGCCAATGTTTGGAAGTGGTGCATCCTGTTGCAAATGAATCTCATGTTGAATTCCTCTTTTAGAAGGAAACCTTTCAGGTTCTTAAAACATATTATCATAAGTGTTAGAAAATTCAACCAAATAATTCTTGATTTTTGAATCACATCCTGTGAAAGCTTCAGATTCAACAGTATATTTAGCTTTAATCATCAACAACACAAAATTATTTCTAGCATTTACAAGCCTTTTCATTTTACCATCACTTACAAGAGATACATTCATATTCTTGTGATGTGTTATAACAATATACTCAACTCCATCTTTAAAAAGATAATATTTTTTATCATGACGATAGAATATGGCTTTCCGTTTATACAAATATGGACTCCCTAAAACAATTCCACATATGTCAAGTGGTACAACATCAAGCTCTACCTCATCTATAAAGTTTGCAGTGATGGTGAATGTGAGTTTACATTTTCTTGTTACTTGAAATTTGGAATCATCACATACCCAACCCAAAGGGTAAGGTTTAGCATGAGGTTTATTTTCTAGATTTAATTTTTTGACAATAGCTTCAGAAATAAGGTTGACTTGGGATCCACTATCAAACAATGTATCAACTTTTGTATGTTTTGCAATGACCCTGATATGAAAAATATCAATTCTTTCTTTATCATTTTGAGACTCAATAGGATTCCTAGAAGAACTATTACTTGCATTAGAAGCTTTACCTTTTACTCCCATGGTTGTGATTTTAGTTTCATCACATGAATTAGATCCTAGATCTTTTTTAGTTGTAGCAACAGTCTTTTGCTTCCCCTTTTTATTGAACTCCTTTGGTCTCATTTCTGGATGTAATTTCCAACAATGGTCTTCATCGTGGCCTTCTTGTGAAAAATGTTTATAGGTAGGTTTATCTCCCTCTTTCTTGACTCTAGCATTGTTTTTTCCTTTGCCTTTAAACTTCCCCTTTCCTTTGTCTCTAGATTTGGATGGTTTCTTTCTAGTCTCTTAAGTAACATTCTTTCATCTTGATTCTAAATGAGTTTTCTAAACACATACTTCATCTAGATTGGTGGGATTAAACATAAGTATCATATGTCTCAAATAACTATGTAATCCACCTATGTATTTTAAGGAGTGTCTTTCAAAGACAAATCAACACCCAAGATTAAAGCTATTCTTCTAAATTCTTGTAACTTTTAACACTCTAACCTTTATCTTGTCCAAAATTTTTCCAATCCATAATTTATTTTTGCATATAAGCTAATGGATAAAATTTCCATCTTAATGCAACTATAAAATCATTCCAAGAAGAGATAATTTTACGAATTTTCTATAAATATTCTTGAGTTTCTACCTCCCACCAAATGAGGGATGCATTTTCCAAATGAAGAGAAGAAAGATAGATCTTTGTAACATCATCCTTAATATTTTGAATCCTAAAATAGACTTCAATTTGAAGAACCCAGTTATCCAACTTCTCAGCATTTACTTCACCATTGTACATAGTCAATTCAAACTTGAAATCAAGCTTAATCAAACGAGACTTAGCATGTTCTTTTGGAGATCTAGGAGGAGTATGTATATTGTAGAATCCATTGTCCTTTTAATTTTATTTTCACTTTTATTACAAAAATGGAAAAAATCAAATATTATGTTATAGCGGAAATAGGAGGAAAAGTGGAAATGTGAAAGAAATAACTTATTTTATTTTATTGACGGCTTTTGAATGTGTGAAACCCGCAAGAAGATCTAGGTCATCCAATCAATAGGCCACAGATTCGACGGTAGTCACGTGGTTAACTAGAACAAGGTTTATTTTGGAAATTGAGCATGATGATGTATGAAATGCAGTTTAATCCATTGAAGTCTGGATCAATCGAATTTGTTCATCGAAAGGGACGATATCAGATGAATATCATGTCAAAAAGTAATCAGGTTTTATTTTTGAAATCAAACCCAAGAAATCTTTAACTGGCAGTTTTATTTCTTATCGGTTCCGTGGGGAAGTCAAAGGGTTGTTGACAAAATGGACACAATAAAGTTTTGTTCAATAGGCTTAAAGTTTCGTTGAGTTCTGAAGGATCGGACCGTCCATTGAATGGGTGATCAAACAGTGATCGTGCACAGCTCAGAAGGATGTGATAAGTTTATGAACCAGAGTTTAAATCCTTTTTAGTTCCATGATAAGCTATATTCTGCGTAAATTAACCATTTCATTGTTTTAGCAAAATAACCAAAGTTAGAGGCAGATGACCAAAACTTCAAAGGAACAGTGATTGGTCAGGTTTCTCAGTGTTTCCGCCAATCAGAGCACTTCCGATATGTATGTGTTCCATAAGGGTTTCCTTGTGTTTCAGCCAATCAAAACATTTCTGATACATACGTGGGCCCAAGTCCATGCATAGAGTTTTGTAAAGATGTAGTTTGTTTTGTTAAAACATTTTAATTATTATCAGGACATCTGCATGGTTACAGCTCGCAGAATAACACTCAGCCCACATACTCAAGCCATAGATTCGAATGGCGAGCATCCATCACCTTCTAATTTCTTTCACTTCTTGTCATTTTGTTTTCTTGAGGAGAATAAGGTGTCTTTTACCCTCCATTTTAATATCCTGCAATAATTTTTACTTTAGACAGTTAGGAGATAGTTAAGAAGTTTAACAGTTTTGGTGATTACCAACTGTCTCATAATGTATAAAAAGAGGAAAACTTATAGAGAAATGGTTCGAACTTTGGAGAAACTGGAGACTAGGCCATTATATTCTTGATAAAATTGTTGATTAATGAAAGATTCAGAAGTTTTCCACACATTGTTGGGTATGATTTTGTAACTTCTCTGTTATGTGCCATCATATGTCTTCTTTCCTTTAAGTGTAGTAATGAAGCTGAAAGTCTTTATTTTCTTATGTAAATGAAGTTAAAGTTCCTTAAAAGAGCACTCCTATACTTAAAACCTCTACCTCTGCAATTCTTCTAAGTTACAGATAGTAGTTTATGTATAAAAAAGCATATTGTCTTTAGCTTCCATAACTGTCACAAATAATAGTTTATGTGTAAAATAGCATATTGTCTTTGACTTCTCTTATCATTCTTCATTCAACATTCATATTCAGCAATCAAATGGCATTTTGAGACTTTCATGTCACCTAAGTATTGAGGGTTAAAAATGAGGTCTTTTAGGTCCTTCATTTGAGAATACAATATACGATTAAGTGACAACTAAGTGACATAAACAATAAACATTAATGTCTTAAGCAAAATTTCTACACAGCCAAGAAATTGGTTTCTGAAGGGACAATGGGTGTTGAAGGAGGTGAAGAAGGAGATGAACATGAAGGTGAAGATGGAGGTGAAGGAGGAGGTGGTGGAGAGAATAGAGGCCCTCTCCCATCACCACCCTTACCTTTTTGATGGTTTGAACTCTCTCTTTGCAACCTTGTTTTCCTTTCATTGTGCAACACTTTTACCATCTATAACATATCATAGAAATACTTTTCGAAATATCTATCATCCGTAGACATCAACTGTTATCCTTATTCATGTGAAAATCTTGATTTAATTTTCCCTTGAATTAAATTAAGAGTAAAATTGTCATTCCACATCACAAGTAAACTTGTACAAGTCAACTAAGTTAATTTGATTTAGTTGGCTCAGTTAATTCAAGTTGAGGATCTCACTAGAGTCATGTAGAGTGTATCCTACTTTATAGGAGCCTTGGTTGAGTTTATTTTGAGTTGTAGTTAATTAATACAAGAACTAGTAGGAGGGAAGATAGTGGGGTGTTGCTTCATGTGTTCAACTAGTTAACTGTTGATTCAATCATAAATAACTTGTGCATGTCAAATCCAAGAGTTACCCAGTTGATATTGGAGTTCAAGGGAAGTGTATTATCAGTTATATAATCATCCAAATTATACGAGTGGTGCATGCAGTCATAGGAAATCCTATGATGTATTGTGCAATTATAATTGAGTAATTTCCCTAATTAATAGGGGCTAACCCCCAAGGAAACAACGCAAGGAAATAGGGACTTGGGAAAGAAAAAAATTGGTTAATTATTGGCCTAGGCTTGTCTAGGAAGCAATGAGATGGATATATATATAGCGTAGAGGTTGCCTGGGCCTGAGAAAAGCATTGTAATCCTCTCATATTTTCTAACTAATGCAATATATAGATAGCAGGGGTTTTTAGTTGTGGTTTTCCCTAGGAAATCATTGTGTAATGTGTTGATTGAATTCTTTCTCTTTTATGCTTCATGATTTCTCGATTGATTAATTTATTTTTTTTATGCCTAGAGTAGATTCAAGTCTTTTGTTTTAGAAATTACATAAGAAGTTTGAATCTACAAGGAATTTCTACATGGTATCAAAGAAGAAATTGCTCTAAAAGAGAAGAATATGAGTTTGCCTTTGTAGGTGAAAGTGAATTTGTAGGATCATTCTTTGTTCTATGGATTGAGACTTTAATATTCCCTTGAGGGTAGTTCAAATTATATTCTTGGAAGGATAGGATGGATCCAGTGTTAGAAGACAATAAGCTGAAGGAATTCATAAACAAATACAATCATAAGCCTCCAACAAGATATGCTCAAGATCTGACAAAGTGGAAGAAATGTGTTGCAAAGGTGAGGAGGATCATACTAGAAGGAGTTTGAAATCATATTGTCTCAAACCTCCATGGGAAGGATACATCATATACAATGTGGCAAGTATCGATCGACTTGTTTCAGAACAATAGTTCCCACAGGAAGCTGACACTGAAGGAAAATCTTTGGAAGATCAATATGGATGAAGGTGACACAATACCACAATACTTGAGAAGTTTCACCTAATGTCGAGATGAGTTTGGGAGTAGTTGTATTACAATTGTTGAAGATGATCTGGCCAGTCTAGCACTTCTAGGCCTTCCCAAGATCTGTCACAGCTACCAAGATTTAGTAAATGGGAGGCAAGATATACCAAAGTGGGAGCATTTATGGTCTAACTTGGTGCAATAAGACATAAAGTTGAATACCGTAGATTGAACCTCATCCAAGCATGATGATGATGAGAATTGTGCCTTAGATGGTAAGGCAAAGAAAGGGAAAGGGAAGAAACCCCAATCCAAAGGGGATTCCAATCAGGGCGGTGAGAAGAAGGACTTGTCAAAGATTAAATGTTTTCACTCTCATGAGTTGGACACTATGCCATGAAGTGTTTGCACAAGAAAATAAGCCCTTAGGAGGAGTGGGAGATGAAGCTCCTTCTTCACAATTCAAGTTGGTTTCACTCTTATTGCATGCATGGTGTCATTAGTGATGGGTAGTGTGTGGTATCTAGATAGTGGAGCCTCATTCCATATGATCGGCAACAAATAATTTTTTAGTGACATGGAGGAGAAGGACCTCCAAATGCACATCAAGATGGGAGATGATGGAAGGCATAGTGTGACTGACATCGGTACTGTTACTTTTCATAGGGAGTCTAGTTCTCCTCTCACATTAAAATATGTCATGTATGTTCCAGGTCTAAAGAAGAATTTAGTTTAATTTGCTATGTTGGGGGATCATGGCTATGATGTGATATTTAAGCAAAGGGAAGTATTTCCTTCATCACATAGCCATAGGACAACTGAAGTGGATTTGTGTTTGTGTGAAAAACCTCTACAAAATGGATGTAGAAGATTGTGCATCACTGAGCACAAAATAAGAGAAGGTGAAGAGTCAAGACATCGGTGAATTATGGCATAGAATATTGTACCACTTGCACCATGAAAACTTGAAGATCATGTAGCTACAGGACTTCCCAAGGGTGCATTAGAGCAGCAAGATACATGAAAAGGGTGTACATTAGGGAAGTACACCAAATCCACCTTTCATGACAAGGACAGTTGAGCACAAGTGATCCTTGAAAGAGTTCACTCTGATGTATTTGAACCATTCACGACAGCCTCCACATTTAAGCACAAGTATTATGTGATATTTGTAGATGATTTCTCACGTAAGTGCTGGATTTTCTTCATGCAGAAGAAAGATCAGGCATTCTCTAAATTTTGTGAATTTAAAGCAATTGTTGATAAATACACTAATAAGAAAGTGAAGGCTATAAGGAGTAATAATTGTGGAGAATATGTGTCGAATGTGGTGAGCCTTGGTATTGCACCAAAAGTGTTGCAACTCCTAAGGTATCCTCAACTCTATTTATCAGCTTGGGGTTCATACAAACTTCGAGGTGACAATGCTATATACACAGTAGATGGAATTCTTCTCATGCAACCCTCAACTATCATTTGATCATTAGGGCTCCAAGACCATTCTTTTACTTAAATAGGGGGGAATTAACTATTGAAAGTCCAATTCAAAAGCTAGCTCTAATGTATAAAAAGAAAATGTTTTTCAAATCTAAATTGTAGATTCTACCAACTTGTAAATGTTACTGGATAAATTCATGAAAGAACACAAGCATTATGCTACCTGCAGAATGGAAACTACACTAATTGCAATCAACCATCTAGCTATCAAATTCACTTGTAAATAGTAAATTATTCTACCAACTCATAACTCAATATTTAATGCATCATCTATCTAATTCACACTTGCATATAAATTAATGTTCTACTTGTGCCAAATTTGTGATAAAGAAACTAATATTGTTCTCTATCGCAGTGAAGGAAAAAGGATGGTTGGAATGTCCTAGGTGTTTCCTTTGATCATGGAGTACAAGCTAGGGGGTAAACCTACTTCTAACCTAAGTAAAACTTGCAGTATAGGTCAAAACAAGGGAAAAATAGGATGTTATAGGCATGCTACATGAAGCTACTAGAGGATCCCTGTATTTCTACAAGAAGGCCGGTAATGCTACAAGAAGGTTGCTGAGAGGGTTTGGAAGGTAATAAACAATGAGATCAAGGGATGGAAATGTGGATGAAGGTTGTGGTAGATGTATGGAAGGTGACGAACAGCCCTAGCCAAGCTCAACACTTCAAGAAGGCTAGTTTTGGACTAAGAGGGTTGCTCACATTGACCTAAAAGACAAAGCTCAAGAACAATATTTGAGATTCATCAAAACAGGGTGGAGAAGTCCGGGATGGAAGTAGTGAAAAATCCCCTTGCCTATAGATCCAATAGTCCTACAACATCACATGCGCATGGTTTCTTATCATTCACAGAATATCATAGCCAATGGTCAAAAAGATGAGTTAAATTTAGAAACTATCTAACTTATTCCAAAAACTCTGATCTATGAAATGAACCAACTTCTAAGATACAACAATTATATGAAAAACAAGATAACTAATGTAGAAATTTTTCCAAGAAATAATAAACAATAAATCGTCAACATAGTGTTTTTGGGATGTGATTATAGATTCCTCTAGTCAGGCTCCCATGAGAGAGATGAGATAGAGGCAATAGTCATAGGATTTTTGATGAATTATATTCTAATAAAATGCAGCAACTAACAAACATTCTAAGCTAAAAAGGAATATCAATGAACAAGAGGAACCTAAGCTACTGGGGTTGGACCCAAACCCAAAAGCCTCAACCCTCTGAAACTAACTCAGTGATGAATCAACAAGAAACTTCTCATTATCATTGTAGAAATGTCAAATACATCACATAACAAGTCAAAAATAGAAGTAACAAGTGTTTGAGCTCAATAGATTCTTAGCTGAAAACAAATTTTGAATCCTAATGAGCTCTTTGGCATGTTTATTTATACAAAATGGTAACTACCAACATCTCTCGAGAAAATAGAGATGTTTGTCTCCCAAAACTCGAGAAAGGTGGATCTAGATCTTCCTTGAACTACACTGGCTTCGTTGTCAATGACATTGTCCTGCTTGGCTGCCAATGACTTCAAGTTGATGAGAGATAAAGTTGTGATCTTGGCTAATTGAAGGAGTTAAGGAGGTGGACAACCTCTTAGAATCTCTCTCTGTTGTCTACTTTGAGCTCCTACATTGAAATTATCTAATTATCTCAAAATTTCTCCAATTCCTGCATTTAAACCAATTAGGCCACATGACATGGAAACGCATATTTCATCCCTCACACTAAGCATAATATAACAAAAATTGTGAATAAATGTGAGAAAGAGATAATTTTAAAGCTGGAGGATGGCATTCTTATCTTCATGATATACATATTGATGAGCCTCGTCATCACCCCTACTGAAGTTGTTGCTAATACTCTGAGCAACTCAGTCATATATGTCCATGTCTTTCATGGCCCTAGTGGCCTCTCTAACATCCTAAGGCTCCTCTGATGGTGTGCCTTCTTGAGGATAGAAGTATGCATTCTTTCCTATTTCTATCCACTACTTCCTCTCCTCTTCTTCATTTATTCCTTCTTGTAGGCCTAGCAGCCAGGATAGACTGAGTTTGCGCCCAATCTAGTTTATTTTTAATATTTGCATGAGTCTTTTGTATAGGTTTGTCCTTTCCAATGCATTCCTAAACCTTTCATGAGAATGATACTCCCTAATATGGAGACTGTGGGGTAAGACATTACATATTCTTTGGTAGTCTTGTTGGCTTTTTGTCCCTAACATCCTGAGTGTACCTTCAATATGTGAGATGGCCTGCTCTTGAGTGGCAAGGTATTTGGATGCTAGATCAACATCATTAGAGATGATGCTATGATTTTTAATGATATCCGTTGGGCTTATATTCCCTGCCCTGATATATATATCAGTTATTTTTCTTCCATTTTCATTACTTTCTTTACCTCCTCAGCTCTGGCCTCCTCATGAGTCATCCAAGATGTTAGGGCCATCGGTTGCATATCCCCCAACTTTGCATTGGGATCCCAAATATTCATATCATTCAATGTGAGGTTATGTAAGTATAACTGAGTCAATTTGTCTATGTCATCTATGTTACTTTGGTCACATAATTCAATGAATTGTTTATAGTCTTGAAATGGCATGGATCCATGTTGTGCTAGGGTCTTGATTTTGAATTGCACCCACTTCTCTTTGATAAAGAGTGAATAAGACTTGGATGGTTGTATGCACTGTAATTCCCCCATGTAGAGGCTTGCCAATGTGGCCATTTGAGTTTCCTTCTCCTTCGGCTTCTCCCTCAACCATATATTTTCTTCTTGTAGTTGTTCCCTCATTGTGGACTCTTTCTATCTTAGCTCACTTAATTATTTTCCCATTTCAAGGACCTTTTCTTCAATGAGGCCCACATCTTCCACCTTTTTAGACTTATAAATTTGCATCTACCTATGGGTTCTTCTTCTTTCTTCCTCTAGTTCAAAGAAAATTGAAATCGCAAATTTTTGGGGAATAACTATCCCTCCTTCATTGAATTTATAATAGGAGCTCAAACTAGGTTGTGGACTAGGCTCCTAGAGTTCTAGGAAGTATTTCTCAAATGTTTTTGGGGAAGTTTCCCCCTCCTCTAGTTGTTGTGTTACCTTCTTTCCCTATGTTTCTCATTATGCCCTTCTTGTAGCACCCTTTGTTCTTCATGTAGTAGACTCTATTTTTCTTGTACCATTCTCTATTCTTCCTATAGCTTCATCTTCCCTTTTGTTGGAAGATGGTAGGTTTCTTGGTTTGTTTAAAGGAGATTGATCTAGTGGTGGTCCTCCTTACATATGCTATAGGATTCTTTGATATGTTTTCTGGAGAGGTGACCTCTTCAAATTTTCTTTTAGTGGGCCCTGCCTCCTCTTTCTTAATTAGGGATTCTTCAATTCTGATAGGGGCCTTTATGGGAGTTTGAGGCCTTCCTTTCTTGATCCTAGTGACTTTCCTGGTCTTAAAGTAGAGAGGAGCTTTCCTTTGTCTCCTCTTTCTAGATTTTATTGGGTTGCTCAAGATACCTAATGTGGCAGCGACCTCTTTTTCATTGGGTCTTGGAGAAAAACTTGTTTGCTCTGGGGATACCCCTGCTTCTCTATATTCATTAGTTTTCTCAGGGCTTGGTTTTTCCTATCACTCCCCCTCTTTATCTTCATCTTTCTCTTTTTCTAACTTTTTCTCTGGTTCTTCCTCTATCCTCTCTGCATCTGTCTCTCTTTCCTCTTATACCTCCACCCCCTCTTCTTCTTCTTCCTTCCCCTCTCTTCCTCCAAAACTAGAGGCTGGGGTCTCATCTGGTGTGAGGGTTTGTGTGTTAATGAAGGTATCTCTATTCATATCAATGAATTTGGACAAAAGGAAAGGGATCCTTATTTTTTTCAAGGCATCCACCACTATCAGTTTAATTAGGCCATCGTGGCCTAAGTGTTTGTGTTTTCCCTCTCTCACTTTTTGACTCATGTCCCTCATGGACTATAGGAGGAATTATGGTACATTGATTCTTTGAGCCAGGGGGAATTCTTCTTGAAACCTTAGTTCATGGAGTAATATAAAATGGTATCCATTTACCACACACATCATTCCTTCATAGGAGATGTATTTTAGGATATGGTAGGCCACCTCATCCTAGGGATAGGGTAGGCTTTCCCTCCTAATTCCATTATTGTCTTCAATAGGGTTTTCATTGGCATTGAAGAAGTTATTTTTAGCAATGGCACTAGTGGTTTTATATTCTCTGCCCCATTTGATCCCTGAGGGTAAGGTTGTCACCCTGCTAATTAGCTCAAGACTAATTGAAATAGATAATCCCCTCACCATAGTGGTGGCACTAACTTTTGTCTAAGATTTCAAGGCCATGGAAAATTCATATGCAATGTCATCATCATATCTCTTCAACAGCTCAAAGAATCCTAGCCACTGTTGTCTTCTAAAAATATCTAACATAGGAGGGTGGAGATGGATTCTTTTAGTGTTAGAGGGTTCCCTTCTATTAAATCCTCCCCCCATCTCTTTTCTATGTTTTCAACTAAGTGAAGTAGAGATGATTCCTACAATAGCTCTGATGTGTAATTCAGTGGCAGTATAGGGTTGAAATCTCTAGTTGATGATAATTGCCTATATTTCCTCCAATATACATCCAAAAAAGTTCTTTCATTTCACAATTTGACTGATATTTCCTGTAGAATTTAGAGTACACCAGCACACAAGTTATGGACAAACGAAGGAGAGGGTGAAATTACTTTTTACCACATGGCCTAGGATAAAGATAATAAATTGGAGACCAATTTCACCCTTGGTAGCATTCCTTCACCATTTTAGTCCTCCTTTAGCAGTCTCTTTGGCTTCTTGTAGCATTTGCAGGCTTCTTGTAGCTCCCTCCTACAAAAACGGCAGAACAGGGTTCGACTATCCTCGATTGTACCCCGATCTCATCCTCAGCTTAAATGTTTTTGAAATGAGAATAAATGCAAGACAATTCAAGCCCGAGTACATAATATTCCATTTTTGGCTTAGGCTTGCAATGTTGTGATGACCTGGTAGATAAACAAGGCTTCCTCTTTTGGACCGTTATCTCCACTTAAAGTAATCATTCCCTCATCCCTCGTAATCAACACCCACTCTCTTTGATCCATACTTGACTGATGTGACACCTCCACATTGCATGAGTTCTCACAAACACTTTTTTTTTACTAACTAAGGGTGGCCAAGTTAACTGGCCACCTCTAGCTTATTAAAATACCTCCTCTCGACATTTACACATTTTTCATTATTTACACATAGGGAGGAGATGAAATTTTTCCATACCTGTGCCTACCTTGTGATTGAAAGATGCAGGGATGTGCATGCTGGAATTAGACCTTTTTTTTCTTCCATCAATGGAGTTTACTTGTTTTGTTCTTTTCTTTCTTGTGTATACCTTCTTTGCTCCTTATGATATTTGACTATTGTTGTTGTTATGTGTGTAGGTACCTTGTTGATGTCCAAGCTGCTACTATTGGTGGAGAGTCCTGCTGGGTGTGGTATGACTACTATAGAGTGCCTTACGAGTTGGTATCACCCCCACTACTGATGAGAAAAATAAGATTATGGATTTCTGTGAGGTTTTCATAGGTTGCTATAGGAGGACGTTCTCTTCCTATCACAGTCCTTTTCTTCTCTTGGAGGGTCTTCAAACTGCATGGGGGTGATGAGAAAGGATGTAAAGATTCTAGAGGATGATGCTAGGACTTTGATGGAGTGTGGTAGATTTTTGAAAATGGAGAGGATGTGCTCTGTGTGTTTCTCAAGAAAATTTTACACGGTAAGACAAAGTGGAGGGTCTTTAGTGAAAAATATAAGTTCTTTTATGAACTGGGATGGATGAGTGATGGATGGATGGTGAAACATTGGGAGAATCTTATTTATCCTTGGAAAGATCATGCTTAGTGGTCCTTTCATTATGATTTCTCTCCTATATCTTTTTGGAGCCCTCCTGTAGCACTACAGGACCTTCCTATAGCAATTACAGGTCCTTCCTGTAACAATCAAGAGAGGGGGTGAAATTTGAATTTTGAGTTAACGGGATGATGGGGAGTGGTGAGCACATGAGTTTGGATGGTGGATATGGAGTCGATGGAAGCAAAAGTGGAGAGAATGTTGAGGATGTTGGCCTTGTAGCTATGGAATCCGCCATTGTCTTCAATTCTGCAAACTAACAAAAACAATTAACAGATATGTTGTGGATCCATGTCCTGGACTTTTTCTTTGTTTTCCTTTTTATTTTATTTTTAGACACACAGGGTGCCTCAAAGGAGGTTTTCAAACTGTATGTTACCCTGGGCACCTCAAGAGAGGTTTTCAAGCAAGGATCTATATTTTTTCTTCTTTTTCTTTACTCCTGGGTTGCCTGAGGGAGGTTTTCAACCTAAGAGTTGACCTCATATGTCTCATAAAGGTTTTCATCCACGCCTTTTATTATTTTTTCCTTTTTTTCAAGACGATATCTAGAAATGTTGTGGACTAGAAGCTATGACACTTCCAATCACATTGACTCACATTGACCTCTCTATTGAAGGTGCTGATGAATTCTTCCTCTGACGTAGGTCTTGTGTATACCTTCAACCTATAACCATTGATAAGCAAGGGAATCCCTTCTTCATTAATGTCCCTGATTTGAATAGATCCATTGTCATGATATCTCTCTATCAGATATGGGCCTAACCATCTTTTCAATAATTTTCCTTTGAAATCATTGAACCTAGAGTCATATAGTAAGGCCCAATCCCCTTCTTGAAAATCTTTTTCCTTGATATGCCTATCATGCCAGACCTTCCTCTGCAATTATATAACTTTAATGTGTAGGAGGGCCTTCATTTTGAACTTATCCAAGCCATTCAATTGGAGAAGCCCCTCATGTTGTGCTTTGGTGACATATAAGTCCAATTGGGTTTCCATTCTCGAATTCTTATACTCAAACTCAATAGAGAGCAGAGCTTTCTTTCCATAAACCAGATCATATGGAGTAAAACTAGTAGTTGTTTTCCAAGTTGTGTTATAGGACCAAGTGGCATCCACTAATATGTCTACCCAATCCCTCCTTCTACTTCTCACAACCTTGCTGAGGATTCTCTCTATTGCCCTATTTGTAACCTCTACTTGTCCATTTTCCTAAGGCTGATAGGCAGTATATTTTGTGTGTTTTATATGATGTTGCCTTAATATATTCTCGATCAAATGTGATGTGAATTGAGCTCCATGATTGCTTACTATATTTCTTAGGTACCCAAATTTGTAGAACACATTCTCTGTTAAGAACCCGGCCACTTTCTCCTCTATTTCTACCTTGACAGCCTTTGTCTCGGCCCACTTTGTGAAATAATCAATGCACACAATGATGTACTTTTTCTACCCTAATCGTGGATCAATTGGCCCAATCAAATCCATGCCCCACTTGTCAAATGGCTCCAAATTCCCCTGGGATTGTAGGGGAATTTCATCCTTGGGTGTGTTTTTCCCCATCCTTTGGCATTGATCACATTTGTTGTTATACCTTCTTGCATCTTGGTGGAGAGTGGGCCAATAATAGCCAGCTTATAGAGCTTTGAAAATTGTTCTCTTGGCAGAAAAATCACCTTCATAAGGCCCATCATGACAGGCTGAGAGTATTTCAAAGAATTCATCTTCCCTAACAAATATCTTTAAGAAATTATCTAGTCCCAGCTTGAAGATATTTCCCTGAATCCAAGTGAAATGGGTGCTCTTCCTTACAATTCCTCTCTTCTCCCTAGATGACAAATTTGGACAAAATTTTGCAGAAACTAGGTAGCTAGATATGTCAGCAAACCATGGAGAGAGCACTAAGATAGAAAATAAGTCCTCATCTGGAATCTTATCATTGACCATCCCTTCATCACCTATAGGAAAAGCAAATCTAGACAGAAAATTTGCAACTAGATTTTCTTTTCCTAGCTTGTTAATGATAGTTGAATCAAATTGCTGGACAATAAAAACCATCTAATTATTCTAACATTCACACTAGGCCTATTCATCAATTATTTTATAGTTTCATGGTTAGTATGCACAAAAATTTGGTATCTAGTGATGTGGTGTCTAAATTTGTTCAAGTAGTGTACAACAACTAGGAGTTCTTTCTCAGTTACAGTGTATTTCAATTCAGCCTTAAACACTAATGAAGTAAATGGCATAAGGTGACTTACCATCTATTGAACCCATGGTTGACCTCATAGCTTTATTGAATGCATCAGCATGGATCTGGAAAGGCAGAACCCAATTTGGGCCCCTAAGTATGGGTGCAATGGTTAATTTCTCTTTCAATATCTCAAGGGCCTCTTGGTAGCTATCTATCCTGTAGAATTTTAAGGCCTTGGCCAGCAATCCAAAAAATGGTGAGGCCACTTTTCTAGAGTCCTTGATATTAAACTTTCTATATTATCTAGCTAAGCCCAAGAAACTCTTAACATCTGTGTGATTTTGAGGAGTAGGGACCCTTTTAATGAAGGCAACTTTTTTGGGTCCGCTTGTATTCCATCCTAAGATATTGAATGGCCAAGTACAGTCGCTACATTCATTAAGAATTCACACTTCTCAGTACTATATGATATCAATGCACTTCTTTAGGAATTTCCTTGGGTTAGAGAGATCCTCTAGGAAGTCACACCCATAGGGAGTGAATTCATCCATCTAGATCTCTACAGAGTCATGGACAAGCTCAGCAAATATTCTCAGAACTTCCCTTTAAAAATTGGCAATCGAATTAAATAAACCTAAACTAAGGACCCTATAATAAAATTTTCCCCAAGGACATGTGAATGTAGTTTTTCCTTGATCCTCAGGGTTGATCTAGATCTGATTGTAGCCACTGAATCCATCTAGGAAAGAGAATAAATTCTTCCCTACAAGACCATCTAAAGATTGATAAATGAAAGGTAAAGGGAAATGATATTTCTTGGTGGCTTTGTTCAGTTCTTTGTAATCCACACAGATCCTCTACTTCCCATTCTTCTTTGGGACCAAAACTAGAGGAGACACCCACTCACTATCTAAGATGGGGTATATGAACCCTGCATCCAGCAAATTTTGCAAAAGTTCCTTTAGTATGTCCTTAAGGGTTAGGTTCATTCTCCTCTAATGTTGGTGCACAGGTTTGCATCCCTCCTTGATGTAGATGTGATGAGTATAAACTGAAGGATGCACCCACTTCATTTATTTATAGTTCCAAGCAAAAGCGTCTAAGTGCTCTCTCAACATTTTTCACAACTTATCTTCTTTGTTGGCTAAGAGAGATGGGTTAATCTTCAAGATTCTAGATGGACCTGTTGGATACCTATACCAATAGGTTTCATATTTCATGATGGGCAAATTTAAATGCCAAATATGCTCTACTTTGCTGATTCAAAGATCCCATATTTCCAAGGAAAGGCAAGGTGTGTACATGCCTTCAATGTTTTATTAAATTTGATGGATGGTCCCAAAGTCTAATCTGGATCATGCCATGTTTCAATTTTTCTGTTGTAGAATAGAGAAAGAAATCTGTCCAAACTGTTTAATCTTGGCAGATCAGTAGTCAGGCAGAGAAACTAAGGTTCCCAACTGCTTAATCTGGGGCTTTGGAAGAAATAAGGGTAGTGCTAGATAGGAAATCAAAGGAAAAAGCCAATGGAAAAGAAAAGGCACATAAAGGGTCCACAAGTCCAAGTGCACCCTCCAAGAAGAAACAAAAAATGCTAGGCTAAATAGTTGGGTAGGTAGATGGGGTTGCAGAAGTGGTGTTCCTTCCAAGCTGAATTTTGCTAAATCAAATACAAGGAAAAGAACATAAGGGAGCATGTCTAACTTCCCTTTTCCCTTTATTTATCACTCATTGCTAACATCCCTTCACCAGTTGTGATTAGGAAAGAATTCAAGGTTTTATGTTGGTCCTTATGCCTTTAGAAGCCACATTTCTTGTGTAAAGTTCTTTTTATTTTGATCTACTCTTTAAACTAAGTTGTTTTCAAGAAAACTTAGTGACATCACTCTTCATTCACCCTCTCCCTCCATATTGTCCTTTAACTTTTATTATCTAGCTCCCTATGTTTCCCTCTCCCTACTATTATAACACCATGGTGTATAAATCCTAAGCATTGTATAAATACCCCCTCCTTGGCATTATAGCCATATGATTCACTACTAGGGAATTGAATTAACACCTAGTTAAGCTCAAGAACCCTAGCCTTACCTCTCTGTCTCCATCAGAACTCATTCTACCTAGTCAACCCTTCATTTTTCCCTAAAAACCTTGGAAAAAACCCTTTTGCACCCTTATACCCGCTCAAAAGCAAAAAATGCATGTAAAACCCACTTTCCCCGCCTTATCCTAAGGTCGGGACCCATTTCCGCTTTTGTATGAAATTCCATAAAAAACCCATTTTTATCCTAAGTTTCTATGGTATGCGCACCGTTATGAAAAAACATTAGAAAATCATGCAAATGCGCGAATATTTCCAAAGTCCCGCCTGGGCACAGATCCCATCAAAATTCATTTTTTAATCCCCGCCCGACGCCGTATCACCCGTGCAGATCATCGGCCTGATAATCGTCCGATCAAGCTCTTTTAATCCAACGGCTGACGTTGATATCGGACCGGCCCCGACGTCCGAACGATATCGTCCGATATCTGTCTGTCGCTGATGTCAAGCCGAGTCCACGCGTCGCCTCCAAGTTCCATCGGAGCCCCCTCTGACAGATTCCTTTCCATAACAGAGGCTGCCCAATATTGCGCCACCTGTCTGCCGACGTCAACGCCCCCTCACTGCCTGCGTCAGCGCAATGACCACGCGCCTTGTCCACCATTACGCCACCTGTCTGCCACCTCACCGCCCCCGTGGACTGGTCATAGGCCACCACATCACCTGATGACGTCATCAAACCTTGACCCACCTGATGACATCATGCTGACGTCATCCAAAAAGGCGCGAATGACCCAAAAAAGCCATATTTTGTCCATTTTCGCGTATTTTTCTCACTTTTGGAAAAAACGACTGTTTTGCTCTCTGCATGCATTTTACGACCATTTTTCACCAAATTGCTCAGAATCAACGAGGAGACCTCCGCGCGCCTACCCACCTGCATTGGTGACCCGGCCAATCGACTTACCAAGTATTTCTCCATTCGAGTCTTCTCTAAACCTGGTTTTTCTCTGTAAATAACAAAAACTCACTTAGAGCACAGAAAACGCGTAATTCACCAGAAAATTACCTGCACCCAGCTCCCTCTTGAAAAGTTAACGGTCGAAATTCATCAGCCGAGCCATTTATACTGAACTTTCACTGAAAACCCGCATTCTTTGTTCATGAAGTCGTGAACTAAAACCCGGAACCTGCACTCAATTGTTGAGAAAGGTCTATTAAAGACTAATATTTGCCTTCTCAAGGGACTAATACAGTATTTCAATTGCTGCAGACTTGCCCTGTTACCCTGCACTTTTCAATTTTACCTCTTTACTCAGGCAGTGCTCTTTACAATTGCCCAGTCTAAGAAACAGCAGTTTATTTACAAAACAGAATCCAAGTAACCATGGAGACTCTAGTTGCACCAATTGCCCTTAATGTTGCTCCCTTAAATGCCCCTCAGAGAGAATTGGAGTGGCAGGATTTGGCAGACTTGGACTACCAAATCTCAGAGGACTCCTCATCAAAAAGCAAGTTCCACCTCCACCTGCTGAATGAGCTTAAGGCCAAACATAAGGATGGGACAGACATACTAGGCATTTGGGATTCCTTCCTCCCAATTTTCAGGCTCCATCAGGTCAACCAATTCCCTTACCTGATTCATCTGTGTGTTGTCTGCTATGACCCCATGTAAAGAGCTGTGCTTGACCCTGCAGGCTCAGTGGTATTCTACATGACCCCTGAGGCCATTAGAGAAATGCTGCAGTTCAAGACTCAGAAGAAATTGGTCCCCTTGTCTCTATTTGATTTGATCAACCAAGGAGCTAAGATGCTAACAGATGCACAAATCATAAAGCTCAACCAATTGTTCATTAAAGACTTTGACACTGTGTTGTACCCTCCTATTTTTGATGGCTACCTCAATCAACTGGGTGTAGATCTTGCAGACATGATCAGTTCCATCTTGGGGTACAAATCAGTTGAATTTGTTGATGAAACTGTGCTAGTGATGATGACTATGTTTTCCCCTGGCAAGAGTCTAATCTATTATGATTATGCCACATACATTTCAGATAAGATGCATGAGCAGTTCTTGAACCTGTCAAGAGAGAAGGTGTTCAGATACACCTCCTACATCTATCACCTCATTCTATATTATCAACATGAGAAGTTCTCTTTCGTTGTTAAGAGAACAGATGCACCAGGCAATCCAAGGTCAGTAGTGTACTGGACCTCAGTGTTTCATAGCAGAACCTACTCTCCATATACCTACTATGAATTCATGGACCTCTTCATCCACCCAGCCATGTCTTTATTCCTAACCTCGCCTCCTCCAAGACTAACTAATGAGATGCAGAGGATCCTGCAGTTATCCAAGGTGTACAGCATAGGGGATTGGTACTTTTACCAACACTACACCGTAATCAAAATATGTGGGTGTGAGTTACCCCCATACAGATTGCCCAAGTATGTGCCCATGAGACTATATGCCCTTGAATATTTCAGGCAATTTGGGAATGCTGATATGGTACACGTTGCTGGCAAGGGCAAGAAGGCACGACTAAAGGTGAAAAATCAATTGGGCCACCTTGTCTTGAACAAAAGGGAAGGCTGGAAAGAAGCTGATAGAAGGCTAGAATGCCTTGACCTGAAAACCAGCTTCCCTTGGAAACCCTATGACCCTAATCATTCCATATCATTCAGAAGGCTAAAATATAAGCTCTCTAGCTATGACCATGTGAGTTTGCCCCACATTGAAAAATTTGCCAACCAACCAAAATGGAAAAGGGGCACACTGGAGAAACCGGTCACACAAGAAGAACTGAATAAAAGAGCTAGAAGGCATCTTCTGAAATTGGCTGACTTGGAATCTCCTCCACAGGTATTCGCTCTGCCAAAGCCTCAAGCAGGAGCAGCTTCCTCATCATCTACAACACATTAAGAGGCAGTCCAAACCACAAGCCAAGCTCAGAGCAAAGGCAAGGAGAAGGACATGGAAGAGCAACAGGCACAGCAGCGACAGGTACAGCAGCAAAAAGAGCAACAGGTACAGGGGGAACATACAGCAGAGGCCCCAATGGCCACCCAGCAGCAGCCAGCACAAATGGCATCCCCCAGACAAGATTCAAGGATTGACTCCTCTGTCCTCCAAACCCCTCAAAGGGAGGACGTGAACAGAAAAAGAGACAGAGAAACTCCCCTTACTACATCACCAACTCAAGGGGAGAAGAGGCAAAGACTAAATCCCTTCTCTGAAGAAGAAATGCCAATGGGGCAGACTTCAGGAACAGGCCTGCCCAGCATGGAGGCCTTGGCCAGCTCCTTCCAACAAGAGCAAGACAGGGAAGCAGTAGGAGAAGTCAGCTCCTCAGGACAAAGGAGGGAAGGTGAGAAAAGCATTAAGCAGTAGTTTAAAGACATCAAAAGCAGAAATGAACCATTAAAGCTGCAATTATATAATCACCTATTGAAAATGGCCCCTATGAACCAGCAAAGTCTCATGTCTACATATGATGCACATGAAGGAAAAATGATCACGAGCCATTTTACACCAACAGTGCAGCAACCACAATCAGCTGCAGATTATATCAGGACCAACCTGGAGGTCCTGTCCAAAGACATCCACCCAATGGATCAAATAGAATTGCACAAACAAACGGGTGAGATGGTCAATGCCACATTGGCAGATAAAAACCTGGTAAACTATAGGCTACAAAATAGCCTGAATAACACAACTGCACAACTTGAGCTGGAAAGGGCTTCCTCTCAAGCTAAAGACAATAGGATCAAAGCTCTGGAGGAAATCATAATCGAGCTTGGACATGATCCTAAAGATGTCAAGGCAGTGCAAGAAATTCTGAAGCTGAGGGAAGCTGATATGGCAGCATTAAGAAAGATGTTAAAAATCCCAGCAACTCTTCATCCTCAAACAGAAGAGATTTCCCAGCTCAGGCAAGAGAAGGATGCAGCTGCTATGCTCATGACATTATACAAAGAGCTCATCCATACTCAAGAAAAGCTGCAGGAATCAGAGGCTACCTTGCAAGCAGCATTACAGCAAAAGGAGGCAGGGCAAACCTCAGAACCTCCTCCACAAACAATAAATCTTGAGGAAATCCCTCAAACCACTGCCCCTCCCAGCCAGCAGGTACAACAGGCAGCACCATCCACCTTAGCACCAACAACAGATCAGGCTGAAAGCCTTGATATGCAAAAGCTGAGGAATGAAATTCAAGTCTTGGAGTCTCAGATGTCAGAGCTAAATCAAGCCAAGGATAGTCTGGAAAAAATAAATGAGAAATATGACAAGTCCAAGCAGAATGTGGCTGAAAGAGAGAGGGAGGTAAGGGCCCTCAAGAAAAGGATAACTGAGCTAGAAAAAGAGCTCACACTAGACAAGGTCACATCTGAGCTCAAAAGGGTCATATGGGGAAACATTGGCCAATCCATCACAGATCAGTGGGAGTATATTGAGGCCATCCATGAGCAAATAACACTCATTGGAAAAGCACACAGAGAGATACAATGGGCAAGGGCATCTCTAGGCAATATGCCTGAGATTGCCACAAGAATGATAAACGTGCTAAATTACAGGACTAGCTCCCAGCTCATTAAAATGGGAATTGGAAACAGGACAGAGACCATCTCACTGATAAAAAGGGCCCTGACATTGAGAAACCTGATTCAGACCCTGGAAAGAAGAACCCAGGATATGCAAGCAGACATTAACAAATTCTAGAACATGTTTATGGGTCTGCCTAGCCTGCTGGAGCCATCAGGAAAGTTGCTCTCACATGAGAAATATGCTAAGAGAGTGAACACTTTTGCAGGAAATCAAATCTCAGAGGCAGCAAGTTCATCAGCAACAGGACCAGTAACAAGGCAGATCCTCTTCAACAGGGTGGAAAGTTTGTTTTTATCATGAATGAAATCACACACTTGTTTGATGAGCCTCCCCATTTTTACAAATACACAGAGGCAAATGAGACCATGGGGTCAATTTTGAGGCATCAATTGCCTACACCGGATGTGTGGGAAAATTTGATACAATTACTGTTAAATCAAAGTCAGTAATTATGATTTTACTTTTTGAAAATATTAAATTTTCATACACATGAAGATAAAGACACATCAGCAGGTATGCAGAAAGAGGTTGAGCCAACTCAGCACAAGTATTCGGCCACCACAGCAGCACGAGCAGTCACAGGTGACAGGGCCGAGAAGCTACAGGAAAACATAGCTGCACAGACACGTCATTCAGCAGTTATAACAAAGCACTCAACCGACTCCGTGAGCTCCAAAGGTCAAAATTGTTCTGACAGGAGTTAAGAGCCTTTAATTTTTATTAAAGGTTGTAATAACTTTTCATCTGCAATCTCTGTACGAGTTAAAGAAGATATTTTCCCTCTCAGATGACTCAATGCCTGAGATATTTTGTATGAGACTGCTATATATTCCCCCTCGCACTTGTTAGCAAGGGTTGGACATTGGATGTAAAAGATTGTTCATATCTATTCTGCTCTTCTTTTGCTGTAATCCTCAGAGAAGTAATACAAAGGATGATGGAATTTCCAAAGCTCTGTGTCTCTTGATATTTTGCTGGTGTTTAGCTGAATGTTACAGGATTCCTGCGTATCTCATGACTCAATAAGTTTCTCTTGTAACTCTTTGTTATGTGTTTGTTATCTTTCACATATTTTTCATGTTTCCCATGTTTAACAGTTAATAGCTAGGAAAAAGAATAGTTCCAGGACTTAATCACAGATTACCCTGAACTCAATCTAAGCTATTTTTGAATGTCTTTTCTTCAGTTATGGTAATGAAAGCGTAATTCTTAATTGCTACCTTTCACACTATATCATCACAGTGATCTATTGTTTCAGGAATTCAAGTTTGCTCCTGAGGGATACATCCCTTTCTCACATCCCAGCTTAGTGAAAAATTCTTAACTGCTTTTCACTGGTTGTTTACACTCCATTATCACAATCTAAAGTTTGTTTCACGAAATATATAAAAGGCCCTGTAACTCCAGCTGCACCAAACTCAGGATTTCAAGAAACCAACAGCCACAGACTCCATTGCCCAATGGATTAATTTTACCTGCAGAGAACATTTCAAAACTATCAGAAAACATCCTCCCAACCAAACAAAAACCAAAGAAACCTTCATTTCATAACTAGCCTAAAATCTCCATAGAACATAGACAAACCTAACAGAGAGAGCCCTCTCTGATTACAGCTGGGCTAGAAGCTGTAATACAAAGATTGGTTAGTGGTTACCCCGGCCGTATTCCCTTGGGAGTCCTAGGGAACAACCTGGGTGTTAACATAAATGGCGACTCCACTGGGGACCTCTTTAGGATTTAGAAAATATTGTATGTCTGCTAAAAATTACACTTAAAACTTGAATATCAGTCAAGAAGCCTTTAAAGCTGTTTCTGCACCAACACCTACAGCCTCAAGGAAGAGTTGATTCAGTTAATCTTTATACTCATTTGGAGATACATAGAGCCTTTCAAAGATCCTGTCCAATCCTTGCTAAAACAAAATTTTCCTAAAAAAATCAAAAAGACCAACTCAGAAGCTAGCTCCCAAAAAGAATCTTCGGTACACTAGGGAAAATCCTGACCCAAACCCCCCTACTGTCTTTGAAAATCCTAATACAATCCCCAAAATTATCAAGAAGCAGCAAGGGCCAGACAATCTTACTGACCTAAGTCCAGAGACAATTCACCCCAACCCCATCTCCACTCCGATCAAGGTACTTTTTCGTTCCACCCCTAATTCCCCTAGTTCTCCATCCACATCTCATAGCCCTCCTCCCACATCCTCGTCCCCCACACATACTCCCTTGGCCAACACTCTAAGTTCTGCCATACCTATTACCCCTGTGGTACCCATTGTTCCTTTTATCCCAATTATCCCTGTCAATCCCCAAAACCTTGTGAATATGGCTATGAGATATGCGCCTCTGCAATTACCTGCCAATCCTGTAGCTCTACCTCAGGATTACCAAGCCAAAATCTCATATTTTGACTCCACTGGCCCTTACTCTACTATTCAGCATGCCAAGAGAATGCAAGATCATTTTGAGAACTATGAGATAGATGATGAGAGTGTAAGGATGAGAATTTTTGCCCAAAGTTTAACAGGTGATGTCCGAACTTGGTTCAAGTCACTTCCTGCAAATACCATCACAACCCCCGATGAGCTTTACCAAGCCTTCACCAATAGATGGGAGAAGAAGAAGGACCCCTTACATATACTTGGTGAATATGACATGATTAAGAGAGGTCCCCAAGAGACAGTTCTGGAGTACTTTGCCAGGTTCAATAATGTATACAATGCAATACCCCAAAACCTAAGACCTCCCCCTAATTTGGCCTTATACAAATTCCCTGATGGATTTGACCCTGATATGGCTTATTAATTGAAAGAAAGAGCCCCTCAAACCCTTGAAGAAGCACAGAAGGTTGCTGTCACAGTTGAGGTAAACCTAATTGCTAAGAGGAACAGGGCTAGATAAGAAAAAAGAGTTGCCTTTAAAGAGGAATCCTCAGCCTTTGACCAGAAATTGGATGCAATAATCTCTAGTATGAAGAGGCTGGGCGACAGGGTAGAATCTGTGGAGAGGAAGTCTTCATGGGAGGCACCACCAAATAACTCTAACAGAAATCCAAACTTAAGGAGAAATCAGAACCCAAATGTGGGCAAAGCCAATACTAATCCAGAAATAAGACCTCCATTTCAAGAAAACTATGCTGAAACATCCACTTCAGATGAGCAAGTGGATGATACTCATATCCACCTAATGGGCCTTGATGATGAGCACCAAGTCTTCCTAAGTCAAGAAGATCATGAAGATGAAGACAGTAAACAATTCCAAATCAAGTCAGGTGAGTCATTTGACTTCAAGCAAAGCTATGACACTGATGTTTATGAAGTCCATAAACAATACAAACTGAGAAGCAGGACTGTAAACACAACACAGCCTGGAACAACAAAGGATAGACTGCAGCCAAAGAGTGCCATAGTAACAGAACCAATAAATACAACTGATTCACTCACAAAGGAAGTAACTATTGAAGAAGTCACTGAACAAACACAGAAGCCACTAGCCGCATCATCTGCACAGCCTAATCCAAGCAAAAAGCCTCAAGAGGTCAATGAAAAACACAAACCTCAAGATCAAGAAGAAACCTTGCCAAACAAAGAAAAGGTGGTCACCCACAACACTAAGGTCCAATTTGAAAAACCCTTTGACTTGGAAGCTGAAATCGGCAAACTGAAAATAGCCATTCCTCTTGTAGAGCTAGCCAAGCATGACATCTATAAACAACAGATTGAGAAATCCCTCCAACTCACTCAAAGAAAAGACAATGTCAATGTGTTGGATGACACCCCTGAATTACTGTTTGGTCCAGAGGTTGATGGGAAAATAGCAGGCACAGGGATATTACCGTTTTATGTTAGCTTGCATATCCATGACAAGATATTACACAATGCAATGTTTGACTCAGGTGCCTCTCACAACCTGATGCCAAAATCTGTCATGGAAAGGCTGAATTTAGATATTACTAGGCCATACAAGGATCGATTCTCATTTGATTCCAGCCAAGTTAAATGTCTAGGCCTGATAAAAGACTTATGTGTATCCCTGGTCCAATACCCAAATTAAACAATCTTGATGGATGTTGTTGTTGCTGATATCCCACCAAGTATGGCATGTTATTATCAAGATCATGGGGGGCTAAACTTCAAGGGTCCCTTCAATTGGACATGTCATATGCTACCATCACAGTCTTTGGTCAACCCAAGAGATTATATAGAGAGTCACTCATGAAATACATGGTCAGCACTGCAGAGAAGCCTCAAAACTTCCCCATATATGCTGTCCATTTTGACATAGACTCATATATTTTGTTCAATGATAATACAGGTCACCCAAACAATGAAGAAGTCCATACAATCAAAATAGATCAGCATATCAATGAAGGAAATCCTAACATAGAGACATTGGTTGGGTCAAAAGATGGAAGTATTCAAGAGGACAAGTCAAATAATGATGAAACCAAGACACCTAAACAAGATTAGGAGTCTAATAAACAAACTGTTCCTCTAGAAACAAAGTTGATCCCACCAAATGAGAAGACTGTCCTAGAAGTCAAACTAAATAAACAACCTAAACTTCAACTCCCAAGTCCAGACCACAGAGATATTATTCAACCCCCCCTTGAACAGGAGATCCTATGGTTCCTAAAATTTGATGGATCAGTTAACAAATTAGGGGCAGGGGCTGGAGTGTGGGTGCATAGCAAACAGAACAACCATGCAGAGGGCTGAGCTTATAGACTAAACTTCAGGTGCACTAACAATATGGCTGAGTATGAAGCTCTCCTACTAGGCCTCAAGTTAGTACAATCCCTACAAGCCATGAAAGTGTCAATCCTAGGAGACTCAGACCTAGTTATCCAACAAGTGAAAGGCAATTTTGTCACGAATGACAAAAGACTGAGATCCTATAGATCTGCAACTACTGAGCTACTAGAGTCCTTCACTGAATTCTAGATTGCCAAAATTCCTAGAGCTCAGAATCTTCATGCTCATAGTCTCGCCACATTTGCAAGTACCTGTAAGCTGCCTTTTGAGCCCCATCACTGTTTCACAGCTGAAGTAAAACACAGACCATCTGTCCCAAACAATGTTAAGGACTGGCAGGTGTTTGATGATGACACACAAATCAACAATTTCTTGACTTTGCAGGAAGAGTTCTCAGGTCTAAACATTGACACTGAGACAGCAAGTCAATCACAAATACTTGAGACAGCAAGTCAATCACAAATACGTGAGACAGCAAGTCAATTACAAATACTTGAGACAAAAAATCAATCACAAATACATGGTAAACACAATAACCAAGCAATATCACCCAAAACAGCTAATCAAATGCTACATCCTACAATATTCAACATACACAACATACAAGAAATCCAACAAGTTAAATGTGAGGAGATAGTTGATTATGAAACTGAGGTGATACAATTAAAGGACAATTTTCTTCCAATAGGCTTGGCTCCTTTGGAAGACATTTTTGACTCCAATGATGTTCCCAATAAACCAAAATTGCAGCCCCTCAACACTACCAAAGAAGAGCATAACATTGGGACAGTTGAACAACCCAAAATCATAAAACTATCTGCTGCATTACCTCCTGAGAAAAAGCCCAAATAGATTGACCTTTTTAAGGAGTTTCAAGATGTGTTTGCATGGAGTTATGAGGATCTAAAATCCTATGACACCTCTGTAATACAACACACTATCCCACTAAAGCCAAATCAGAAGCCCTTTAAACAAAAATTGAGGAGAACCAATCCTATGCTCCTCCCAGCAATGGAACAAGAGGTACAAAAAATGTTTAAAGCAGCCATTATAGCACCAATCAGATTTTCTGATTGGATTTCAAATTTAGTCCCCACAAGAAAGAAGACTGGTGAGATAA